>NW_010587638.1:388852-404092 GCF_000705375.1 Tinamus guttatus | reverse complement strand
AATTAGAGTTGTCCTTGTACAGGGTTGAAAATTCCATGAAGTTTTATTTATATTACAATTTAACTTCTATTAAAAGAGAAAGAAACAAAGAATGAAGTTTGATTTCTGTTAAAATGGAGATGAAGAATATTCTTGTGTGTGATGTGTGCAAAGATATGAAGAAGAAGAAGGACCTGATGAAGGCGCTAGACTGCTTTTGCAGAAAGATTCATTCCCTGCCCTGTGAAATACCACATATGAGTATTCACATGTTTGGTTTGATCCAGCAAGTAGAGGTAGTAAAAGTATAGAGGGCACCTACATAAGCAACAAAAACAAATACAGGCTTGGATTTCACCATGACTTTTCTTCTAAAAAAATACAGTACAAATAAAATTATGCTCTTTTCTCCTGAGTAATTATAAGTAAATGACGAGATCATTCTCGCTTGCTAATTAGTTTTTAAAAATTCTAATTACAATAGACCCTCAATAATTCAGAAAATGTTCGTGATACTCATTACAAATTACTTGCTAATTTACAAAATTCAGCAAGGCAATAATTGCAGGGAGAAAAAAAAGCATCAGAAAGTGTACTTGCTTCATTTGGATTGTCAACTGTAGTTCGTGGTTTCTTCAATTATTTACAGTGTGATAATACTTCTTATTATACAAATTAATGTATCACATTACGTCTTGCAAGAATAATGAAATCTTACTATAGGTAATTTAGGAAGAAATATCTTCCCCGAAGGCACGGGGTAGGTGAGAGGAGGATTGTGCCTGGTGCAGAGTTGATGGGTGGCTATCGGCATTACATTCTAACTCATCTTCAGACACCTAAGTGTCAAAACAACGTTATGAGATCCAGCATACGATCACAGAAACACCTCCCTACCCACCTCTCCCCAGTAGAGCATCTCACCCTCTCTCATTTGTCACCACGCGGTCCCACGACACAAGGAACAAAGTCACTTCTATCATATTAACAGCTAAGAGAGACAGACCCAAAGCTCAGTGGCTCAAGGCCTACACAAATCTGCCTCTCGAACGAGGCCTGCAGGTTTGGGTTGGTTTTCTGGCTTTTTCAGCCCTTCTGACTTTTCAGTCTACGCACGCAGAAGCGACAAGGGCACGCAGAGCTGAGGGGAGGCAGCGCTTGTTTCATGAAACTTCCTCATTTGAGGCACTTCAGCACTGCAAGGCTGCAGCATGTTCCTTACTCTATTTTCCCCTGTTCTTGTACAAATCTTTCAAAAACATAGGAACACTGTTGAGAGGGTGACAAATATCACTCCAGTGTCTCTTTGTTCTTTGTGAGTTTTTTTTTTTTTATCACTTATTTCATTTTGCCACAAACAGAACCTTTGTACCTCCGACAAATTCAATAACCATGACTCAAGCTGTAGCCCAGACCGAGCCATCTCCCATTTCATCTTCCCTATTAAAATCAGCACGCAGCGTTGGAGGAGCGGCGCCGGGCCGGCTCCCGCGCAGCGCTGGTGCTGATGACGAGGAGGGCGCGCAGGAGAGCTCCCGCGTTACTCAGGGCCACGCGTGCCGACGCGGGCGCTTTCATCGCCGCTCCGGCTCCGTAAGAAGCCTCTTTCTGTCATTACATGTCGCCTTTTAACTTCCCTTTCATCAGCCAGAGAGGAGGGCTCTTCCCGCAAGCGCTTTCTTAGCCTGCTGGTTTCGTCACGTCCCTGCTTTAGTGACGCAGGTGATATTTTGCCCTGGCAGAAGTCATGTTCTGTGCATTAAATGTCAGCAGTGGGGGTGTTAACAGGAGCGGGGAAGGAACCCCCAGGATTTTTATGACCTAAAGCCATCATTCTTTCAACAGCTGTCATTAGGTACCTGATGGATCTCTTTTTTTTTTCCCCCCCATGAAGGTGATTATTTCAGTTGGATTCAGTCCTAGTTTTTTTTGACAGGGTCAAAGTGACTTGGACATTTCAGTCCAAGTGAAGGTAACAGCTGAGGCTTGGCCTACTCTCAGGTCCAAACTGCACAGGACCTTGAGTAGATCCCTCCATAAACACCCATGCAGACAGCAAGGGCAGTCTGGCCGATAAGGCCCCATGTCCACATTCATATTCAACATCACCAGCTCCTTTTAAAAGCAAATATTCTCCTGCCAGGGCTCTGTGCATCAGCCTCCTGCTCCTCAAGAGGAGAAATAGGGGCTGAGTAAAGGAAAGGTTTTGGAGAAACACCAGTAGACCTGTCCATGTCTGTATGGTTAGGAACACTACCACTGTTGTAATATGTGACATTTTGCAAATTTTTGCTCCTATTTGCTTTGAACTCCTATGAGCAGAGGCCATGGGGTGGGATGCACCACCTCACACAACAGCACTAATTACACAGTCACATACCATCATGTCTTCAGCTGATGCCAATACAGCTAATTTAAATTGGTTAGTCACCCCTTCCTGCTTAACAGCATAATTTAGTCGTCAGTATTTACAAAGCCAAATCACACACTTGCTGGGAAAAACAGATGTTATTTCAGTTCTTGGGTGATCATAATAGAGCAAGGCTAAACTTCACATCAGTACCAGCTGCAAGTAACACCTTAATGTTTAAAAAGCCCATAAAAGACTTAACGGCCCTCACACCCCCCAAAAAAAAATCTATGGTGTTATAGGACTATAAAGAATGTAAAGACACATTGCTGAAGGAAGCTGTATTTTAATCAACAGCAGCATTCTATTTGCTATGAACCTCACCAAAATATTTTTATCAAAGAGTCAGGCATGGTGGAGCAAAGTACTGTTGAGCTCAGGTACTTGGGGTTCCCAGCTGGGCAGTGAGAGGCAAATAAAATCTTTGCAATCTGAATCAGAAGCAACTTTCCATTGTGGCACTACAGTGCTTATTACAGAAGCAAAATAATACTGGCACATAACACTTCAAGTAGTTTTTTCAAGGACATCACTAACAAAGCAAGGATTTAAAAAAAGTAGGATGTTTTTAAGTAAGCCTAAAATATGTTCAGGTAGAATGTCTCTAATACTGGCACATAACACTTCAAGTAGATTTTTCAAGGACATCGCTAACAAAGCAAGGATTTAAAAAAAAAGTAGGATGTTTTTAAGTAACCCTAAAATATGTTCAGGTAGAATAGGTCTGTTTCAAATTACAAGCAATTTAGAAATCCCAGAAAGCACATCATCTTTAACAGTCTAACATGTAATTTTTACAGCACCCTATATACTACAATAATATTCAACAGAAAAGTAATCAAATACTGCTTGATCCTCTGCTTATTATTCTTTTTATATATTAACGCACAATATTTTACAGCAGACTATGGCTAAAGCTGCAGCTGGAGTTTCTAGAGCTCTGCAAAGACTTTGAGTCCTTTTGAGAGGCATCAGAAAACATACAATTTACTCATTTAATTTCTGAGTGAGCCTACGAGAGCTTCTGTAGCACATAAAAAAAGAGAAGAAAGAGACAAAAACCCAGCTAACAAGGTACAAAGCATTACACAAAAACAGTCTATATTAGTAGGAAGAGGAAGGTCAAAGAAAGTCAACCCATAACAACTCAATACATGATGTCAAGCAGACCCAAACATTTCCTTCCTTTTCTACCTCTTTCCTTACTAAAAAGGTTAATTGTGATTAGATGAGTAGCAAAATTAACCCAGGCACAGAGAGACAAGTGTATAAACCAAGATAAAAGGAATCTGGTTGAAGACTCCTTCTCTGTATCTGTTGGTGAGGAGTATTGAGGGAATGAGTTGTACAGTTTTCAAAATAGAAAACAACTTCCCTGAAAAGTTCCAGACAGGTGAGGACCATTGCAGACCATTCAGTATACAGAGGAATTCTGCAATAAATAACCTGTGCGAAAGTAGAAGATGTTGCAAAGACAAGTAAAAGTCCTCATAAAATTAATGCTGACTGAATGGTCAAGACAACTGCAATTTCCCACTCTGACATTTTTTAATATTGTTTTACCTGGTATCTCATAATCAACCTTGGAAAATGCAGTCCAGATACACTCAGCGTGGTCTGGACAAGAAAACGCACTCCAAGGGAAGTTGTCAGGGCTCCAGGATCCAACCAGAAAGATGCACTGAGCAGCTTTCCAGCAGGCACCACCTCTCAGGACTTTTCTTATTTCCCCATATCTGATTGCAACGAATGTTTCGGCATAGGTGCCCTGTCAACGCTCAAGAAGGCAAGAACACACTTCATTAACTAGGCAACGTGCTTTCCAATTAATTGCTTGTCTTGTGTTAGTTGCCTGGCTTCTCTCAAGACCTGCTTTTATGTTTTCATTTGCAAGTTTATTAGTCACATGCCGAGGAGTTAACGGGAAATCTCTCAGGCCAAAAGGCTCCAGTTCATACAAGGAAATAATGCTCATCTTTAGAAAAGAGGCAATGTTTCAGTGTCTCATGCACAGATGCTATCAAACATTTGATGTCACCTGATGCCATCTGTTTTGATTAGGCTTCCTATATGCAGGAATTTCCTAGGGAACGTGAAGCAGGCAGCAAAAACTGGGAAATCACCACCAAAATCCACCACAGAGCAACTCCTCTAAAACAAATTCCCTCACCTGACATCATCCTGCCCTGATCTCAGGGACTGTTGAGTATCCTCAACTCCCAACAAACCCCATATCAGCTCAGCGAGGGCCTCTTCCCGCCAGACAGAGCGTGGAACCGTGGGACGAAGTGCAACGACTCGATGAGCTTCTTGGGGCTTTATAAAACACGCTGCTTCAGGCCTCCACTCCCATCTGAGCTGCCTGCTCACCAAGCAAGGAGGCGGTTGTGCCCCTTTGTTCCAACCCTGCTTTTGGGGGTCACTTTCGAAGGGTTGTCCTCCGACTTCCTCTGCAAACTGAATAGAAGCCTTTTGGAAAATTAAGCTCTGTTGATTTGTCTATGGTATTCAGGATTAGCAAACATTTATAGACTTCTGAAAATCCCATCTGCCAGCTATACTTTTCACAGCAGAAACTGTTTCTGAGTTTGTCCAGCTTCTTAGATGAAGTAGCATTTTCTCCATTAAAAATATTCATTGTATAGAGTTTAAAAGAAATTTGGAATATTTATACTCTGTTTTCCCTATGGTACAATTTAGCACACATATATAATTTAGCCAACCGCTAGACTCACTTTAGGAAGTTTTCTTGTTCACCGCATTTTACAGCCCTTAATATATTCTCCATTGTTACATGGGTATTTAATATTAATATTCTTTTCCTCCTCAGTTCGAAAGAAAACAATAACTTTGAGTCTCATTTCATCATGTCGTTGGGGCTTCTTCAGACTAAATGTACTTAATTCTTTCAGTTTGTTCTTGCAAAACAGAGCCCTAGCCAGGCTGTGCAAGATAGGTGCCATTTGTCTTGAACTTTTAGAGGCAATTTTTATGTGCCCTCAAGTCTCAGACTCCTTTTCTTTTTCACAGATTTTCACATCAAACACTGCAGAAATACAGAGTGAGCAGAACTTCCAGTTTGCATTATAACACCTTACAAACTATGAACAGGTTTCCTCTAAAACATTGCTACAACTAGTGACACAGTTAAACACAGAGGCGAATGAAGCTATATGACAGGTAGAAGTAGCCCATATGGTTACCAAGTAGTTTGAAAGCAAAAAGTATTTCCAGTATGTATTTAAATAAATTCAAACAGATGCTTCTAAACATTGATCTCTTTCATCTGTGGAAAGACATGTAGAAACTATTTCTATTTTATTATACAGCAAAGCTTTTCACATAATTGGATTTTTCTCTGTATTCAAAATTCCTACTAATTGGCAATGCTGGTTACTCCTAAATGAATGGCATTGCTTTGGCTTCATATTTCTCAGGGCGTGATCATATTGTTATGCTGGGAACATTCCATCTGCAAAATAAATGAAGTCTCAGCCACAGGTTAATGGAAGTTTCACCACCAACTTCAGAGGCACCAGCCTTTTCCCCACAGATGTAATGCAAAATCCTCAGAGGTTAATGGGAGGCTGCCCACCAACATCAGCATGGTTTGAACAAGACTAGGAGTTGCTCTAATTCACTACTTTAGACCATGATCCAGGAAGACACTTAAGTGGTCTTCTAGGTGTGTGCTTCAAGGACCTCCTAATTTGGTCCATATTCATCAATAATAGGGGAATGAACCAGATGCTGCAATCTTTGCTTTGCTCCAAGGGCTAAATACAAAAACAAGTTCTGTTCATATTATATTTTCACAATGTTAGTAACATCTGGAAACTTTCATTCTCAAGCACTTACATTTTATAAGTAATTCCTCTCAACTTAGTTATCTAGTCTCCAACACCCCAATTGTGGGAATGCAATAAAATAAAAATAAAATGCTTTTTACTGCCCCAATCAATAAAATGTTTTCTAAATTCAGGTAGGACAGTACTGACTCATACAAGTTAACATGCTTAACAGCACATGATAAATAGCATGTGATCCCCAAAACATTTTCTTACGAAAATTATATGAAGGACCTCATCCTACTCATACTAGGAAAAAAAAAAAAAAAAAAGTCATCCTGTTACTTACTGGTATGATAGCAGCTAGCAGAAGCCCCAGCCATGACTGGGAAGTCTGCACTGCCAGGAGCTTTGCACACACCTAAGTTGGTGTTCGTGCTATGCATGATTTATCCAGAGAAGACAGAGGCCATGCTCAGCCTGCACGGGCTATTTTGCTCTAGCTCCAAGCTCCAGCTGAGCTCTGAAAGCAGAAACTCAAGGCACTAAGGCCCCACTTCTGCCCTGCTAGTCAAACCCACCCTACACACAACCTCTGCCAGAGGTTGCTGACTCCCAAGATAAGCTTTACCTACCAATAACACTGCAACATGACTGCAACTGATTCCCAGCAGCATAAGGATTTAAATGGCAGGAGTGACAAATCCCACAAAGAATAACTTCTGAACCATTTGGGACTATTCCAGACTAGAGCCAAGACATTTTGGTAAGGAGAAAAAAAACGGAGCAAAATTTTAGTGTAAATGTCATGCCTGTCATTCCCCTGGTTCTGCCACCCAGGGTGGCAGACAAGGGACTGGCAGCAGTGGGAAGAGCTTCGTTACAAGAGATGAGACCTCGATCCCAGGCAACAGCAACATACTGAAAACTCGACACAATTTCAGCAAGAGCTGTGATGACTGATTACCATCATACTAAGTCATGCCTCCTTCTGTCCACCAAGACATCTAATCTTTGATGGGAATTTCTAGACATTCCTGAACTACAAATGGAGAGATAAAAACAAAAGCTACAGTCAGAAGCTGCGCATCACGCTGAAGTCAATGAATTGAGTACTCCGCTGGCGTATCTTATAAATCATTGGGGTTATAATGCATTAGTCATGCTCCTAATGCAAGTTGTTTTTGTTTTAATTTAGAACAATTATCACACTTACTCCATTGAGCAGGAGGGGGAAGCATTTCTGCCCCACTCTAACCTTATATAGTGATACAGAAAAAACAGTGCCATATGTCTGGGGGAGGCAGTTGGAAGGACGTGGGCTGTGCTGAGTATTCAACAGGATTTGTGAAGTCCACGGGACACTAGGCACTTTGGGCCCCCATCCAGCAAGAGATAACTCAAGAAGAATCCAAGAGCAACTGAGAAGCTATTTTTTTGTATTTTTTGGAACTTCAGTGGTACAGAAACTCTGTCTAGAGGACTTCTGTTTGCCTTTCCAAACCTAGGTCTGTCCAGAGATCTCTGCAAAATTCCAAAGGATTTGAAGATGAACAGTTCAAATGTTAGAACACAGCAACCCAGTTTCCAAAAATAACCAATTATGATAAATGTAGCAACATGTGCAACAGAGCTAGAGTCACAGAAGTTTTCCAAAAGCTGCAGGAAAAGTAAGTTTCAGAATAGTGGTATTTATCTTTATGCAACCAAAAATAATCTTTTGTGTTTATTGACTCCAGGTGAAAAACAGAGTGCCTGGGCCTCAGCCCTGGCCGAGTGGAGCCCAGGTAAAGGTAGCACGGGGCTTCCCCGGCACGTTGCTGCTGGTACCGCTCCACAGGCCTCTTCACGTGGCACCCAAAGAGCTGCCCACAGCTTAGCCCAGCGTTCGGAGCCGGTGCTTCCCAAGCAAACTGAGCTGGGAAGCCCAGATGTAGGAAATCAAACACTGAGCACTCCACACGCTGGCAGAAGAGCAGCACTTGGCAAGCCAATAAACACATTTCCATTCTCAACTTCTAGCACTCTGCTTTGCAAGCACAGATTACACATATGAGGAAAGCATTATTCTTCTGTTCAAAGTTATTTTCATTAATTAATAAATTAAGCTAAGCTAAGCTCCCCATGCATAATGAAACACAAGTGTCATTTAAGCAGAAAGCTAATTGTTTTGCAGACTCACTAGCAAGCTCTTCTTTCTATGCACCGTATCCTGAATTTTTCTGGTCAATATATTTATTTATCTTTCTGATAACACAACTCTGCAAAGATTTACATAATAGCATGATGTTTACTTCCAACATGAACCCTGTGTTTCACTGCAATACCTCGAGCAGTTTGCTGACAATATTTTTCTGCAAAATTAGATATGGAATTTGGAGCAAAAAGCTGCTGCTTTGACAGACATAATTCCCTTGCTGCTAAGCAAAGGGTTCCACTTTATTTCATGGCCAATAATGAAGCAAGAAGCTTTAAGGGAAGGAAACAACACAGAAAGATTAATCATGATGAAATGATTGGGAAAAGCTCCAGGAGAATTCAAGCTTTTCCCTCACATCCCCCTTCCATTATTATTAATATGAAACAAAATTGAAAAAAAATACGCACTGAAAAAGGCTAAGAACTGCCCCAGGAGGATGCAAAACAATGAGCCCGAAGAGCGGATGTGAGCAGGCAGCCAGGAGGAGGGAAAGGCCCAGGTGGATTCCAAGGCTCAGCGCGATCTTCTGACAGCCGGGAGAGCCTTCCAAGGAAGGGGCTCGGGGACCTCAGCTGGAAGAGCTACGTGTTCCACAGTCCCTTCCCCTGCCTCTGCTCTGAAGTGCCACAGAGTCAGCGCAAAGGAGACAGAGCAGGACAGGAGAGCCCATCCCAGCTCCCTGGTCTCTTTGGTAGGCCCACATGTGAATGGCACGTGCAAGGGCAGTGTCACTGCATGCACCAAAAAGGAGTTGAAAGAAATCATGGCTGTCATGTAACTCATGAAAATGAATTACAGGCCCATCCCTTGGTCTCCACACATGTCCCACAGAGAGAAAGCTGCCACAAAGGAGATAACTACAAGAGAAACCACAGGACAACTCCTGTTTTTCCACCCACAGCGTACACTTCCCTGTCATTCTGGGTTTTCTTTTTGCTGTCTTTTCTCCATCTCTCCAAATGTCTGATGACCTCTGCAGCTCTTCAACAGACCCTGCTACCTCTTGGTAACTTTGCTAAGAACAAATCCACCCATCACTCCCCCTCCAGCCTCCTCCCAGGCTGGTTTGGCACCCTTGCACCAGCTCCTTTCCCTGCCCCTCTTCAGGCCACTCCTCCCCATCCCACAGTTTTCCTCTGACTAAACCCCAGGGTCAGCCCAGGTCTCTCACAACCTGGCTCCCGACACTGCCCTCCCTAACCACAAAGTCTGTGGTTTAAGCACCTAAGGATCACAGACCCCTTCTCTGGAGCACGGCAAGCTTCATACCAGCTCCTATGGGGGCTGTCTCACCTCGCGCTGCAGGGAGACCCCCAGATACGGGCAGGCTTCCGAGCCTTCCTTCATTTCCATAGTCCATCCTTAGGCTTTATTCCAGAGTTCAAAAGCTCAAAATTCAAATTTGTGATGAAGTAACACAATCAATGAAAATGGCATAATTTTTTTCCCCTCTCTGTCCTTCAGTTTATTCTTACACTTCTCATCAGCTTCGACCTTCAGGGCCCCTTGAGCCAACCTTCTCACTTCTACAGGATCGATGCTCTTCTCACCCTCTCTAGTCACTACGGATCGAGGTGGCATTTGCTGCCTCCCCAGCCAAATCAGACCTGTTTATAGCTACATCATGGAATTGCACAGACAACTCAAGGATGCCTTTTGCAGCTTCACTTTCATCCTCCCACATCTCTTTATTAGCACATCAGGACAATCACATTTTATCTTAGTGTTCAAGCAGCTCTGGCCCAGACAAGGCACTGGCAGCTGCAGCACAGAGGGGACAGGATGTTCCCTTGATCTCAGAGCTACAGCAAAACTTCACGGCTGACGTAATCCCCATAAAAGAATTTGCAGGGCCCTGTGGGAAATCCCATCTCTCTGCTTGGATTTACTTCTTGAGAGCAGCTATTCCCCGTGCTTTTAAAGCTTAGTTTTCAATTACAGAAGGTTATTTGAACATTGCCCATCTCTTTTGTCTGTAGCTTTTACAGCAGACAGGAAAGCTGTTTAGAATAAAGCATTTCTGAGCGCCCACGTACCAAGCCTGAGTACCTTCCCTGCACGCCATCCTGATGAGCGCCCGTATTGCAGTGATGCTCCCCCACTTCTGTTTTTTTCCCACCCCCTCCATTAATGTTTAACTTTTTTGCTTCTGTATCCAAAATTAACTGCCTTAGCATGGCATCAAACACCATAGAACTCACTGGTGACCAGAACTCTCTGCTCTTCTCCCAAGCCAAGGCCCCGCTGCTCCCACCACCAGAGATGGGGCCGGGCCAGGTCTCCAAGGAAAAGGGGAAGGCACCGGTCTGGACATGGAACCAAGTCTGAAGACTCCTGCTGCCCTCAGGAAAAGGAGAGGTGGGGAGATGAGGACTGCTTCCTTGGGGATGTCACATCTATAATACGATGAACACACACCATCCTTTTCTTACTTGTATGTATTTTAAATAAACAGCTACTTAGAGCTGCTTGGAACCTTAGTTCTAGTAATGATTTTTAAATATTTTGACTTGTACATCTGAAAGATGCATCATACAAATTGTGTATCATCACATATTACAATACTCACAGAACATTGCCGTAATACAGAATATCAGATGTAACATTTAATTCCAGGAGAGCCAGAAGTAACGAAAATTAGTTTCTAATGAACTTGAAAAGCTGCTACTTCAAGGGTGTCACACAGCTCAACCCTTATACAGTGGAGAATACGTACAAAGAGAGAACCTTTGACTGCAGCCTGCAGTTCCACAGCAAATCCTTTTCTTACTCATGGGATGTAATTTGGGTCTTGTTTTTCTCCTCAAAGATCTGTTTTAATAGAACTCAGAGCTATCTCATACCTTTGAGGTCTCTGTCCCTCTGGCACGCGTGGCTGTGACTGACAGAGTTGTTCAAGAGCTGTTAGTGACGTGGTGAGAAGGCGGGTGAAATCCAGCGTCACACACACACACCCTGCGGGCAAGCGCACGAGTCTCCTTCCCTTCAGAAAACAGGCTGAAACATCCACCCTGGAATTTGATATTTCAAAGCAAATATATTAAGTCTGGATCATTTTCTCCTCTCAGGAAAATACGCCAAGATGGTTAAATTGATGAAGAAAATGCTACAATCTGGGTTTCACAGAAGCAGTATTTTTCAGGTTAGCTCTGCTGCTGACACCATCCTTTCTCCCATTGCCTTGCGGAATAGGCACCTTTCTGACTCCACGTGAAACTATTACAGAAACAGAAAACTCACACCAGGCTATTCTGTTCTTATCTGCCTTCCAAAGTGTCTCTCCTTGTACTTGTGCCTGGATAGACACTGCTGCGATTTTGTCAAAGGGCAGGAATCCACCCAAGATGCTCCTCCTCAGTGCCCCTCTCATTCATGCCTTTTCCTGCCTCTCAGCAGGGCAAATCCAAGCCAGAACAGTTATTCCTTCACTTTGCAATAACCCTAGCAATACCTGCACATTTTTGTGTTCTTTCCAACATATAGATGGCTGCTCAGAAAGAAGTGGGGGCAGGAGATGCTTAACCTTCTCAAGATGCCTCTACAGAGTCATTGCCACATCACTCTGCCAATGCCAGGGCTGTACATTTGATTTTCTAATTGCTGTTGCTATTGATGGCAATATCTGAATTAATTATGTCGTAATATTGAAGGTGACTGCTGCATCACCTGAGTATGCACCTTCTATTTTTGGTTTCGTCATGATCATTCATTAATACTGTGACTTCAGCAAATCTACTTAGCTTGTGCAAGGATATTAAAAGCACCTGAAGCTTATGATAATGGAACATATTCTATAATCAGAAACTTTTCCCTGAACATGTTACAAACTGTGAATATGTATTGCACTTGCTGTAAAATGCATTAGCTAAAAAGAGCAAATAGACCAATTACTACACAAATGATTCAGCACACCATTAATGCTAGTGGCACTGAGTTGGTCTGTGTAGTTCCAAGAAGGTCCTTCCATTCACTGAGGTAATAACCTCATTTAACTACTTATCACTGTTGCTCATGGACATGGCTATTTAAATGAGATTATGCAACTACATGGCTACATTTCCTTTATTAATTATAAGCAGACACATGTTACAGATTCCAAGATACATAGCTAACTAGCCAAAGGTGGGTTAACCCTTGCTAACCAATTATGCAACTGTGGTGCAGTAAGTCAAGGAAAGTGCATCCTGCAAAGCGTTTTGATGAGGACAGCCCCAGACACACGGGCAGGTCTCTCGCCCAGTGTGGATTCCCAGGGGAAAAGAGGGTCCTAGGAAGACTCAGGTGGTTAATTCAGGTCTGCCAGGACAGGACTGCTATCAACATAAAGGTTCCTACTAAGAAATGACAGCAATTCAACTTTTTAATGACTTCATGCATATAAAGACAGCATCAGCCTCCTCAAAAAGCCCCCATGTTGCGAAGTGCCCTCAAGTCAGCAGAGGGAGAGCGACTGCTCAGACTCCAGACGAACACCACAGCCCTCTTTCTGGTCTCTTTCAGGGTAGAAACAAGAGGGCAATTTTCTGTGCTCATCCCTGCCCTTGCCAAGCTTGTGCCAGAACTCTGCTTCCTCCTGCGCTGCTCAGGGGAGCCAGAAAAAGCAAAGAAAACACATGGTGCTGAAGCTGTCACAAGATACAGCAACTTATCTGGTTTGGTTCTCAGCGAAGTCGCACAACAGTAGCAAAGGAGGATTAAGAGAGGGAAAGCTTGGCATAAACCACAGCTAATTAGACACATGGCAGGGAGAGACGGTCATACATAATTAACTCGCTGAAATCCGTTCAGCTCAGCAGCACCAGAGGGCTGCAGGGCAGGAGTCACAGTCCTTCAGGCTCCACAGGTCACACTAAATCACAGCACGAGGGCTGCATCCTATTGCAATTCCCATCTTTCCTCCTGGTGTTTCAATGGCACCGCTAACAAACAATATCTCAGAAATGACACCTCCCATGCAAGGCTGTCAGCCCAAGAACTGCTCTCTGAGAGCTGACACCAACTCAAAATCATAACAAGAGAACTTAAAATTTCTGAGAGCCCTTGAGAGGCATCGAAGCAACAAAAGATTCTGAATTGTGACAGTATGGGGTAAGGACAGAGATGAATGAAAAATGTGCTTTTAAGCTACAGCCCCCAACAAGTGACTTTTTTCTCTTCCTCCATAACCTTTTCCAAGACAGTCTAGGAAGTTCAGCTCAAATTCTACAACTCAATTCTTTGCCCAGTTCCCTTCAAACTGGCAGGATTAAGAAACTTTCAAATTCCACGTTGAATAATGTTATTTAAAAAGAAAAAGCACTTCAGGAACAGCTGAGTGCATACAGCAAATGAGAAAGAGATAACCAGCCGAAGAGATTGATGTCTTAAAAGCAGTTGAGAACTGGTAGAAATGGAAAAAGTCAAGCTGAAGCAGGTTTTGCAAAAGATGTTAAAACAAGTAACTAAAAGTTCTTCTGACATGCAACTAAAAGGGAGGGAGGGAGGAAGAAGCAGGGATACTAGGCAGCAAAGGTGGAGTTGGGGACAATTCATCCAAGGCCCCTCGCTCCTTCCTCCTGCTTTGCCTGGGTGCTGAGGGACATGGGTGGCTCTGCGTGCTCAGCCAAGCCAAGCGAGCCCTGCTTGGACCCCTGAAGGGAGCCCATTGCCCCCACCCTCCTCGCGCTGGGCCTTGACAAACACCTCAAATTGGAGGGCAAAATGCAGACTATAGAGCATGCTCAACTCCCTTACCCAAGGATCCTCTCCAGCCTTGAGCTCCCAATTCCAAAAAGTGAAACCTGTGCTTTTAAAGGCAAGGAAAAGAAGCAAAACCTCAGGACCACAGAAGTTCGACCTTTACACAAAATTACTCATGTGCTTTATTTCTATACTCCAATCAGACATAAACCTATCGGGTGTTCGGAGACTGAATCAGGTCCCCAGGACTGCAAATAAAAGCTCTTTATGGCTATATTGGTAAGAGCTGGTACTGACCATTTACATCTTGGTGTGCTCCACACTCAGACTTACACTGTACAGACTACACAGTGCTGGATGTCTCAGCTTTTTTATGTACCAAAGAATTTCTAAACTACCCCAGGCTAAAGACAGGGCAATAGCAATTCCAAATTCTGTTATGTTCTGCTTTGAATGCTAATCCTTCAGCAAATTTTCTTTAGCCGCATCTGCTGTAAAATGTATGGCATGTTCTTGAAAGTCTTTCAGCTCAGCTGTGCGTGCTCCTACTGCCTCAAAAATAGAACCTGAAGTAACAGAATCTAAAAAGATATAAACCTCCTTTATTGTGTCTGGTTGACTATATTAGCAGATGGCCATGCCTGAGACTATAAAACGCATAACAAGTATTCTCTTCACTGGAGGAGGGGGCCTTCCAAGACAGACAGTGTTAAAATAAATAGTCTGCATGCACCAGCAGCACCGGTGCCTTTGGTAGGGACATCGGCTCAAAGAGCTTTGGGGTGTCAGATGTCCCTGGACCCCCGGGTGCCCCAGCCCTCAGCACCACCTCAGGTCCTGTCTCGCAGGGACGTCCCGTTGTCTCATCATGGCACATGCACGAGCCGCAGGCCTGCATGAGTACAGGGCTCTATTGGCCTGTGGGAAAACCAAACACCCCTGGAAAGAACAACAGCCTCCTCTCTCATGGCGCTCGGAGGTCCACTCATACCGTAACAGGATAGAGATACTGATGCAGAGGGAGAACACAGCCATTGATACCTGTGCATCCCTGTCACCCAGGCGCAGGAGGTGGCCCTGCCAGGTCCGAGCTGGCAGCAAAGCCACCATGAGGAAGTGGGGAGCTGTTTGGGCACAATGAGTTTTTTTTCCAACCACTTTCCAATTTATAAGTAGCTCTCCCT
>NW_010587638.1:340918-388821 GCF_000705375.1 Tinamus guttatus | reverse complement strand
AATCAAACAGAAAAGGAATGTTTATACTGACATAGACTCCCCCAGCTCACAGGCAGCTGCAGGATCCACTCAGCTTCATTTTCAACACCCACATCATGACACCCCTAGGCCACAGCAGCAGCAGGAGCCGAGTTCGAGGCCACTGGGTCTTAAAGAAGGAGATCCAGGAGATCCTCTCAGCAGGGATGCCAAGAAGGAGCAGAGCAGCTTGCACCTGCATCCTGACCCTCACTAAGAGGATCCCCTGTTGTGACCACACAAATATTTCAGCTACCAAGTCTCATGCATTTGGAAATGCCATTGCAGAATTCAGTAGTTGCAGTTTGTGCTTCGTCCATCAGCTCTACCCTGCTCTGTGCCGGTGGCATCTCCCGCAGCGCGCGGTGCTGCCACGAGGTGCAGGTACGTCGTACTGAGGGTGGGCGAGAAGCAGGGCAGGGAGCGCAGACCCACAAACCACAGTCCCTTCACAGGTCTTCAGGTTTCTGCCGGAATATTCTGGCAGTTCTTTCTGCTTTGAATATTAAAAAAAAAAAAAAAAAAAACTTTTAAAAAAAAAAAAACCCAGCCTCTTCTGCTGGGGAGAAGGAAAAAAAAAAAATACACTAAGCAAGCTCATTTCTGATAAAAAATACAAAAAATCCTCCACCGGAAATGGAGAATTTGTATGAGCCTACAGACAGGACAGACACATCCAGACCTCCCCTGTCCCTCAGGAGCAGACAACTGCACCCGCAAGCTTTACCACACCAGGGTCAGGTACCCTCCTACTATCAAAAGCAAACACCAGCTTTGCAAGATGGATTATTTCAAACAGATATCAACGGCTATGCACTTTATATATCGGCACTTCGCAAGAGCCCAGCTTTCCCATGCAGCTGAAGGAGCCCTTTGGGGTATTATATTATGAATTGACTTTTCAGTGCCCTGAGAAACGTTCTTGTCATTCTTTCCAGGGGTGTTTGTTTTTTTCCCAGAAGGAATGAGAGAGGGAGAAAAGTCCTTTCTGAAACAGTAAGCTGTTTTCACAATGTAAATGCATCATGATGAATGCAATTTCATTACAAATGTACCCAACCTTTTGTAAATAGACCTGCTTCTTTAAAAGCCTCCTCCAATATCTATTAAAGACAAGGAAAGGGCTTGCAGAGACTTCAGCTGTAACTGCACGAGGAAAAGAACACTAAACAGTATTGAGACTTCAGGCTGTTATTTAAGCCATTTTCATTAAAATTTAAGAATATATAAAATGTTAATATTACACAATCAGTGTAAGTCACGTGGTAACTCAGTGTCTTTGAAAAAATTAAGTGTCAATAGAAACTAGAGTTGGCACATAATTTTCCACATTGATTTCCTTATCTTTTCATAAGGCTTTATTAAACCTGTATTCCTTAGCTATTTTTATGATAAGTGGGGGTAAAAAAAAAAAAAAAAGGAGAAAGGACAAAAAAAAAAAAAAAAAAATCAATTCTTACCACTCTTGCCATGTTGGCAGATTCAGACTATATGCAAAGAAGCTGTCTCTATCTGAGGTGTTTGCATGCAAAATGGATTTATGCATGCAAATCCAGTGGGCAGCTGTCAGTCAGTAGGAAGGAAATGGGATCTTTTGCATGAGCTTTTGTAACTGTAACTGTCAGGTTTGGCAAACGGGGAAGGTTCAGTGTCACCAGATCTCTGATATATATGATGACTGGATCAGTAGTCATGCACCCCCTAAATACTTGGGTTTTATTCATGATGCATGCCCAAGCTCTGCTAACATTATCTGCATACACTGAAGGAACACTGAACCCCTAACTGTTTGATCTCAATTACCAGATATTCTCAAGAAATGCACCAATTTCCTAGACAAATTCTTTGTCACTACTAAAGTATCATTAACTATCACATTCTGCTTCCTCCCAAAGCACAGATTTTGGCAAATGAGTAATTCTACCACTGTATGGCATCTACAGATTTTGTTCAAAACATTGACAGCTTTCACATAGTCATTGCCACTGAACTGCAATATATTGCTCTTTAAACAGCATTTCCTCACCACCAAGAAATAGTCGCTAAGATATTCTACCCACATAAATATTTAAGTTGGTATTTTATATCTTGATTCCTGTATTAACCAACAGAGAAAGATTATTCACAAATTACAACCTTAGGTAGTACTAAAGGTACGTGAAACCCACTGTTGCTGACGATCTATCCCTACTCAAAGAGGGCAAGATGTTGCCATCTGCTTTCATTATAAACCCCAAAGCAAAGTAAATACGTAGCCAATACACCCTCAAACCAGAAGTAGCAGGTTTCTGATGAGGCTTTTTCCTACGTTAGGACAGACCAACTTGATAAAAATCTTAAAAGGCACCAATTTCTATTTTTAGAACTTTCTACTGGGAAATATCTATTTCATTTTGGATGATTCAATAACTCAAGTGGGATGGCAATGCTTGAGCAAGCAAACCTGGGAGGTCAAAGAGGCTTGAACATCAGAGAGGGGCAAGGCCCAGGCTTAGCTGAGGTCTCCAGTCCTCCCGCTCCTATCGCCCCCCTGCTTGCCCATGACTTGTTCTTCTTTCACTGCCCCCTCAAAAACACTTCAAAGAAGTGTAACTAAAGCAGAATATTTTGGAAGGGGGAAGGGGAAAAAATGAGTTTTGGGGGGGGAGGGGGGCGGGTCAGGAAAACCCTTTGCTACCTAGCTCTATATTCAACTCCTAATTTTAAGCATCCAATATGTTCTTTATAGGTGGCAATGACTCTCCTTTCAAGCAAAGTATTCTGCCAGTTATATTGAAGTAAATTCAAGTTAATTACACTAAATTTTGCAGAACTGCTCCAGCTCTAGGATGGTGCAGATAACCTGACTGCACAGTAGCACTGATGTTGAAGCACAGTAGACCCAAGGCTGAGGGACTCAGCCCAGGAAGGCCATGGCAGAGCCATCCTCTGCACAGGGAACCTTCTCCAGGCCTCCGTAGTCAGGGCACAATGTTTATGAGTGCAGTAAAACAACCACGACACATTTTTCTCACCAGCTGGCTGAGTCACCTCGTCACTTCCACATAATTCCTCTGCCTACACATGCAGGCTAGGGAGGGGACACTGCTTGAAAGGAGGAGTCACTGCAAGGTCTCCTTTGTCGCCTTGTCCCCAAGCCTCCACATGGGGCTCACCGGGAGAGGGAAACCTGGTTTGAACACTGGCTCAGAGAGGGGACAACCTAGTCATTTCTAACCTGTTGACACGCGACAAGATTTTCCCCTTGGAGGGTTGTTTTTCTCCTGGACTCCAACAGCTCCCCTTGTGCAAGCAGATCCGCTCACCTCCTTAACACCGCAGCTGCCAAAGGGCAAGAAAAATATAACCTGCTCTCTCCTGTCAGAGCTGAAACCACATGGGTGAATAAACCATTCTCCAAGCCCTTAAAAGTTTATCAAGGTCTTCACCATTATATTTTGCTTATGACTATTCTCTTTCTCTGGCTGACTTGCCTGCTCTGGCCAAGCTCCCACGCAGAATGATAATAAGGGAGCATAAAGAGAGGAACCAAGAAGTCTATCCCGCCCTGGAAGGAAGGAGAAATGAACCTGTGTGCCAGAGCCGAGCTGGATGTCATGGGCAGAACTTCTCTTCTTGATCCTTCTCCAGGCTGCAGCTTGTCAGATGAGATGACAAACCCTAGCAGGGAATCGTCTCCTCACCCGTGAGGACAGCAATGTCTCTCTCTGTCCTAGTGGACATGGTGCAGATATTGCTTAATGAAACAGGGACAGTTTTCTGTGCCAGCTGAAGTGTGGTGTATCATGGAAACAGCTTGGATATTTTTAGATGTGAAAATGCATCAATAGAGTAAACTGGGGCATAGAAAAGGAAAGAAAACTAATGCAGTGTCCAGTAGCGTAGCACCATCATTTAGCATTTTAACACTGTTACTAGGAATTTGTAATGAGTAAAATGCCATTAACTCTGCTCCAAGTGACACCAGCAGATACATTGCTGAGAAGGTTCATCTCATTTACAATGGCCTAATGGTTTCTCTGTGCCCCTGGAAAAGCATATCAACTTGATTCAAATAAGGGCAAAACTCTAACAACACATTGCCTGTAAAAACGGATTTTACTGCCGAGCAAAATCTAAACTGCTCAGGTGCCAAACCAGACAAGAGTCATCCCCAAAACAGCATTCCGAAGAACAGCCATTGATCAAAAGGGCACTATCAACTGTTTTTCTCATAGACATGGTTGGTTACAGTTTAAAAATAAATTATGAATTTACTGTGCTAATTTTAACCACACTTATTATTGTGCAGGACAACATTATTATTTATTTGTATACAATTAAGATTTGGCAGTCAACTGTTAAATAAGCTGCAAATTTTGTTAAGCACAACCCAACAGACATTGTTAGTTAAATGCTCTGAGATGAATTTGGCTCCAGGGCTCCGAGGACTTTGTTCAGCTCCTACCACATGCTGTGTGATGACTTCCAAGGGAACTGGAGCCATCAGGACAGGGGCAGGCAATAAACAAGCAAAACAACTCAAAAAAGAAGGGAAAACACAGTTTGCTCTGAGACACATGACACTCACTAGCCTCATATCAGCTCCCACTGACACTGCTGAGGTCAGTAGAAGCTGCCAGTACTAAGCAACTCTGAAAAATCAGGAGTTTAATCAACATACAAGATGCTGAAGGGCCGGGGAGCCCTCATCCAGCATGTGATTGCTGCTGCCTGTAAGTTAACACCAATTTAGAGCAAAGCAGAGAGCTGGTAGGATCAGCACTTGTCTATGTAGATTTTTTCCTAGTGAAACTGTATCAGAATGTGACTGCTGTGTGCGCTCAAGTAAAATCCTGGGCCATGAGCCCCACGAGGAGCTTGCTTTGATTTTAGTGCTCACAAGATTTTGCTTTAGGGCCCCTGAGCAAGCATGTTTGCCTACAGATAACTGCACACACAGGAGATCCCCATGTCTGGGTAATGACAAAATAAGTACATAACTCATTTTCATTATACCATGTACAGCAGGAACAGAGCAAAGAAGCAAACACGATACTATGCTATTAAAATGTACAAATAAGAGACAGGCAAATAGACAGAATGGAAAAGAGTGGAGAATACAAGGCAAACATCCATTTCTGCAAGATAGTGTATTTTTAGACTTCTGAGTATTTAAGGACACAGCACCAAAGCCAAGACCTTTTCCCTTCCCATGCTGCTTACACTACGCTTGTGAAATCCCACCACAGACAGGAGCTATATCTCTGTTCAGAGTAGAAAGAAAATTTAGACTATAGTATAGTCACTATATCACTATAGTGATCACTCAGGAACAAAGTACTCAAAACCTTCTCTTTAATTTCTTATTATACAAGCTCTGCTCCTCAATTTGTTCCTTCAAATCATTAAAATGAGTGATTATCTGATAATGGCTGGGGATGACAATTTGTTCTCCAATAGTTTTTAATTCCTAAATCAAACATCTTTTGAATGCAGAGGATCCCATCTTTAACCCCCTTCAACAACCCTGCAGTCAGGAAGCATTATGGATCACTCTGGAAGAGAAGGACATTGTCTCATTGACTGTGACTGAGAGTTCCCTGCGGGATCAGCAGCAGCAGCGGGGATGTTGGGAGCTGCCCCTGGGAGCACAGCAGAGATGACACCCTCGGCTCCGCCGGCTCCCTTGGCCCCACAGGAGCGACGCGGAGCGGCTGAGCCCAGGAGCAGACGTTGCACCCAACGGTGCCTCGTCCCCCGGGCTGAGGACCCGGGTTGGGAGATGCAGGTTCCTCACCTGAGAAGGCCTTTGAGGCCTGAGGAGCAGCCCCTGGCTCCAGCCTGGGGACACAACCAGCGGCTCCAGGAGGGTGGGAACGTCTCCCTTCGCTCTGCACAGGCGCCACTTCACGGGATTTGCAGTTTATAATCTATGGAAAATGCAAGGTGGGACAACAGCTGCTTCACATCCAAACACCTCCAACAACACTGCGGAGCTCACGCTCAGTATTCAAACATAGACCATGATGGGAATTTATCCAAACTGAAATTTTAGTTTGAAGTCTGCTACATAATATAAACAATAATATAGAAATAATAAATAACTCCTAGAGGGAAACAAAGACAACCACTCTTATGTCCTTATGGCCCTTTTTTCTGCAGCTCAGCATCTAGAATATGACTTTAGATGTTGCTGTTTATTTCCGCTCGATACTGTAAATATTTGGTTTCATTGTCACTGCTTCTCGCCCCGATCTTTAGTACCCCATAAATAGAAACCTGCACAGTTTCTCCATTTACAAATAGATCAAGATTAATTTGCACATTGAAAGCTTAAATAAAATATTTTAAGACTGGACAGGATAAAACAGTAATCCACCACTGGGCTGAATTCCAAATAAATAAAATAAATTTGACCTCAAAGCAATAAACAACAGCATAGCCAATTACTCATTAGACTTCCTCCTCTGCAAACATGACCAGCAAATACTTTAAAAAAAGAAACAAAAACAACAACAAAAATCCCAAGCCCCCAAATGATCCTTATTCTTCAAACTTCGCCGCTTGTTTAGGCTGCATTCGTGGTCGTTTCTCAAATACAGAAGAGTCCTAAAGCACTTAAGGATTCGGCTTCTTTTAAGTACAGGAACAGGGATGAGATAGGGAGGGAACTGACATATTTGTTTAACTTGAGATTCACCTGTAAGACAGCGAAGCAATGCGGCTCACCCGGCTCCCGAGCCATGACTAACGGTGTCTTTATAGAGTTGTATCTGTGTCTGCTGCAAACACCAGCCTTCCTGCGGGGACAGGCTGCGGGATTTGAAGTGCTGCCCTAAGCCAGCTATTGGCAAGCCAGGAGCCCGGGTGAGTCACGCAGGTCCTCACGCCTGAGTCACGGCGCCTCCTCTGCTCCGCTGCTGCTTCCAAGATTCGCGGGAGGCGACTCCCCCCAGCAGCAATTACCGCCCGCCAGAAAGCGGGGACGCGCAGGACGGCCAATCTGTAGTAGTCAAATATGAGTCAGTCCCCCTCCACCACCAAAGTCATGTGGTTTTTAAAAGTCACAGTTTTTAAAATATTATATTTGTGTGAATATTTTTATACACTTTCTGATTTGGGGGATTTTCAGGCTTTCTTTTTGCATGCTGGCTGACAGGCATGCTTTCCTCCAGCACCTCCTATACTTTCTGCTCTCCTGCAAGATGCAAGTTGAGATTTGCGTGTACAGACTTGATTCCACGCTTCAAGAAAGACATTTCTTAATACACCAAGCAGAGTCAGACATGTGAGCTGCCAACACTGGTCCAAAAGAGATGGCTCAACCTAAGGAGACAAAAGCTATCCCCAAATTTAACATCTTTGATCTCATCCTCAACCCTTCTCCTTGCTCTGTGAAGAAATAACATTTAGCTGTAGCAGCAGGGAGCATCTATCTCTATCCAAGTATTGTAGGGGGTTCAAGAATTTGTTTCAAGTCTGCAGGAGATGGAAAACATCCTGAGCCAACACTCTTACTTCTACCCACAAAAATCTCACTCAACCCTTAGGGCTTGCAGAGGTACAACATAAGCTTTCAGCAGCAATTTCCCTTCGTGCTTTCTGCTTGGGCCAGCCCCAGTGAAGACAAAAATGCATCAAAACGACCAATATCTCTAGCAAATTTGTTGTAGGAAGAGCCCTAAGCATGGAGTACGGCCAGCGAGGAATGTATGACCATTTCAAGAGGTGGGGATGGAGACAGAGCCTGAGTACCCAGAGATGTGTCCAAGAGGCCCTGCACCCTCCTGCCCAGGGTGCCCAGAGACGCGGCTAACAAGCCCACTGTCACCCAAGCCCGCGTTCCCCTGGAATCGCCTACGGATCGGCACGGAGCAGCCTCGCCAGCCCCTCGCAGCAGCCTGGCCACGGCCGAGCGGCCAGATGGAGCTTTTGGCCTGAGGTCTCGACTTCATCGCCCGCACAGCAAGCCAGACCCGAGCACTGCACAGTGCAGGGGGGTATTCAGAATTTGTATGCTCACGAAGGGAACGAGCACCCAAAAGAGCATCTCAGCAGGAGTTAACTGCCTTTTCAAGTGCCTGGCTTTAGGGTTTTTCTTCTTGAAAACAGACACACGGCTTCTGGCAGCCTCGTAATGAGAATCCCTTCCCTCGCCGCTCGGCACTCACCGCGCTGCGTGGCAGAGCTCGGACGAGCTGAGGCTGCCCGGGGCTCCACGAACACCGCAGCCTTCATCTCCCCGAAGGCCAACACACGTGTCAAAGCGGCTCCGCGCTAGCACAGGGATCCATCCCCGCAGCCTGCGGGGGATCGGCACACGCAGGGCTCAGGGAAGGAAGCTGCAGTGCAGCTCGACAGGGCAAACACAAAGAAATCCACACAGGACACGCTGATGATGTTGCAGTTAAAAAGGAAGAAGCGCGATGTTTTCCTGGAGAAGCATTTGTTTTCTTTTACAGCCAACCCAGGAAGTGCAAAACCACTGCTTTGTTCCAGCTGCAAGCTCCTGCCAGCACCCCAAAGGCCTTACCCTGAAACCCTGCCTGTGTCGGTGGATTGAAGCCTGTGGTCTGGTTAATTTTTTGGCATTTGAGCAAGCAGCGTGTACAGGGGCTAGGCAAGCATCCAGCAGCAGTTTCTTCTCCTCTCCCTTTACAAAAGGGGCATAAAAAAAGGCCACAAGGAGTAAATTTCACAGCCCCTTCTCCCGCAGAAGGTAACAAGGTGCCATTGGGGGTAACACCATTTTCCTTGTTCTACAGGAAAGACTTTACACCACTTGCCAAGTTGAAACAGTCCTTTCCATGTTTCATTACTGGGATTGCAAGACAACATATTCTTGTACAAGTTTTGCCTCACATTCATGCTTCTCTGGCACATTCATCCTTAGGATGAACAGGTAGGAGACACACAATGCTTCGTATATTCACACCTTGTTGCAACCAAGCCCAGCAACTGCGCACGGTTAGGAAATTAATATACACCAGCGGAGACCAACCACCACATATAAAGGTAAAATATTACACATTTCTGCTGAATAGCTTTTTTCCACCAATGTCATTTGGGAGGAATGAGTTTGACACGACTTTTATCGTAGTCAGTTATGACGTTCTCATCACCTATGAGTATTTTAGGGTATTCAGATACAGAAGCTCTTCCAACCCGGCTTTGGTGGTTGTGACACCAGGGCACATCTACAACAAAGTCACAGTGAACAAAATGTTCCCAAACGTATGAGCAAACAAGAAAATCCAACAACAAGGTAAAGAGTAAACTTATTTGGTGGGCAGTGATGTACTGCTGCCTGAAAGACAACAGTGCTCGTTTGTACGCGATGCCGAGTGACCGGCTCCCCCGCTGCCCGGAGCCCAGCTCCCCCAGGCACTGCGACACCTGGGAATACATGGAAACTGTCACAGTTAAGCACACTGCTGCTGTTTTTCTCCTCCCCATGGGGCTCTCTGAGGAGGGGGAGATCTCGTTCACACGCTTCCCAATGGGAGAAACTGGTCTCAGATAAATGAGATTTCTTTGGTGCCATTCTGCTTATTTACCATAAAATGGGGATATAGGGAAACTCCAGGTGCAATCCTGCTTCCCAAGCACAGGAGAGAAACAACACGGGAAGCTGCTGTCTGCTCAGGAACCCAAAGCTGAGTTCCCAGTAAGGGCTATTCCCACCAGCACTCCGGGCTCTTTGCTTTCTCCCAGGCTATGCACTGCTGCTTGCCCTTTTCACAGCGTTTTTCCTCGATTCTTGCCTCTCTCAGCATTAGCGAAGCACACAGCATCAAGCAGCCAAGCCCCTAGTGTCGGCACTTGCAATTTATCTGAAGGAAAACCCTTGCCAGGACAGCTCATTTTCTCATCAGTTTGTGTAGCTCGTTGCCTTTGGTATCAGCTTGCTGTTGTTCCATCCATCACCACGTGAAGCAGCACTTAATTGCTTTTTCTATTTATCGTAAATGAGAGGTTAGTACATCCATCAATGTTGTTACAAATGATCCAAAAAAAAAAAAAATACATCCAACATAATAGTAGCCTTCAAGCATAGCAATATTAAGCCTTTTTTTAGTTCAAACCAACACAATCTATTAAACATCACAATCACAAATTTTCAGCTATTAATGTTTCAGGCCAAGGCTCAAGCAGCAGAGCTCAGCTTTTACATAAAATCTTCGAAGGACCAGGATGCAGGACATCAGAAGTGATGTGAAACTCGGCAGCAAGAGCAGCAAACACCACAACCATCTTAATGCCATACAGCGTTCCAAAATTACAATCCAAATCTCAGTTAACTCATTGGCTTTGTATATGACACTTTAAAGGACAAAATATTCAGGAATGTGCAATTCATTTTTCTGGGAAAATATGCCACTAAATCTGCACAAGATCATTTCAAGTTTTTAAAAAATTGAACAAAGTTTGACTATTTTTTCCAAGGCAGCAAGTACTCCTTGGCATTTTGTGCAACAATGTATGATATGAAATAAACTCAACTACTGTAGGAACTTATGCTCAGAAGCACAGTTCAACAGCAAGAAATATAATTTTAAAGAAAGCTTATGGTGTGGAACACCTGCAAACAGCTTCCAGGCACAAGGGTAAGTTCCTCATACATCATGGAAGAAAACACGGTGAAGACAATGTGATTTTTTTGCCATTTTAGTTGGTGGCTTTACCTAGACTCCTGATAGATTTAATGAACAACACAAGCAGGTATAAGGAGGGATCTCATTTTCCTTGGATTCCCAGCACTCTCTGGAAGTGGATCCAATGCTGGTCCCAGGAGCCCTGGGACAGGTGAGGGATGACAGCAGCGATGGAATAGAATGGGCCATGTTCTCTGATGCCAGCGCCTGGGCATGTTCCTCTGCTGTGTTGTCCACCAAGCCTTGTTTATCTCAGCAATGAATAAGGAAAGTGCAAGGGGCTCCTAGAAAGGGAACCCTGCCTGGCTGAACTTATCAAGCAAAGCAAAATCCCAGGACTTTAAAAATCTCTCAGAAATCCATTCTTCTCCCCCTGCCTCCCCCCCCACACCTTCTGTTTTTAATAAGAGAAAATGTTTTAAAAGTCCTCATAAATTAATCAAAAATTGAAACAGCTGGAAAAATCAGAGCAGCAGTGAGATCTGCTTGAAAGAGAGAGACTAAAAAGATCTGGAACTCTACACGGAGCAGGATTTTTCTTTTCTTTTTTTTTTTTTTTAAATAGCCCTTAATCAACCATCCTTTTCACTTTTGGGTCTCAATTCCTTGTCACCTTTAGTGACAGCCACTGCAGAAGTGTTGTGGTTGCACAGAACATTAACCTGTATTGATTTTTTCCTCTCAATAGCAAGAGTATTCTGTCTACAAGAGCATACATAAAGACATATATAATACCAACAATAGATTATCTGAAATTTGAATAAGAAACATTAAACTGAAGGGCAGATCTTCAGCTGTCAAAAGTTAAAGTCAATAGATCCAGACTGATTCACAGCAGCCCACAGTGTAGCCCTACACAATTAAGCCTAGCAGGACCTTATAAGTATTTTCAATTGAATTTTCTGCAACCCATATTCCAGCTTCACCCACCCACCTACATATACCTTAGAATATTTGTCTTTGATTGTTCCTTCTAAACCAAGTTCCTAGAATTATCACATACAAGATACGGAGAGAAATTTGAAAGCCAAAAAATCATTTAGGTCCATTTGTCAATGCAAAATAAGAATAAATCAAAGTTCCATTTTCAGGGCAGTATTCTTTCTAAGAAAATCTCCTTTTAGCTTAAGGTTATACTCCATTTCTGTGCTCATGGCACAGGAGGGCTGTCAGCTGAATTACTGGCCTCTGCATTGCCTGTTATAAATTTCAGACGACTTTATGGGTGATCTCCAGGGCAACTATGAGTCTCTTTCCACAAAAAAAAAAAAATCCCCATGGTTTGATCTATCATGCATATCACTCACAGTTCATCTTCATTCAGTCATTTACTGCAGGAAAAAACTTAGAGAATAGCCTGTTCAGAGAAGACAATTTCTACTAACGCCTGCTTGGTTTTCTTTTACAACAGCTACATTAGTACCATGTCATATTTAACAAATAACTTTGTAAGCATTCATTAATCATGGAGCATCCCTGAGCACAGTGTTTTATAATGTACTTGCAGCCTATGCTGAGCAGATTAAACAAGAAACCCCTCAAAATTATCAGCTTTGCGATAAGGAAAGACATGTTTAAGTCCATCATGTAAGCAGAGTCACTGTGTCCAGGCCCCTCCGTCACCCAGGACTTTTCCCACAGTTTGCAACAGAGACGTGTTTAAGTCCACAAGGAAAGAGATGCTCCACATGGCAATGCCAGAGCAAGCCCCGGAGAGAACTCATGCTTAGAAAACCTCAGAGGAGAGAGGACGACAGCTGTGAGCCTCAGGTAGTGACTTTGTGCCATCTATGTCAAGTGGATTCCAATAAAAATGTTGTATTGCCCAATATTTTGCTTTAATACTGGTTATTTCGTATTCACTTATAATAACTGAAACAGCAAAGGTAGAGGAAGAGAATTCCCTGAGCAATTTGTATGAAAGGTCTCCTTTGTATCCTCTTTTTTATATCTTTCCTTTAACTCTGCAGCACAACTGCAGAAAGTGCTCTATGCAATGTTTTAACAAGCCCTCACAACTCTTGATAATCTGGGTATGAAATCTTTTTTCTTTCTCCTACTTGTTCTTAACAGACAATTTTTAAACTCAAAAAATCCTTCCCTCCCAAGCCAGCAGACGGACTTTGAAGTTGCCTTTACAGAGGCAATTTGTGTGCAAACCTGACACAAATCAAACTTCAGCCCCACTTTTAGGGCCAAATTACTTGTACCAGGTTGGTCACTTGCACCCAATGGCCTAGGACCCGCAGAGCTGCTACCAGTTGCATTTCAACATGTTCCTTCTCTTCCTGAGATGAATGATAAATACAAAGGTGACCCTGCTTTTTATTTTTCCCCCTCTCACAGAATCTACAAGTTATTGAAACATAAAAAAATAAAAAAATCAGCATTTCCTAGTACACAGGCCAGTTGCACTGACTTCCATCAGCAAATAGTGAATGAAGGTTCAGCTATAAAGCCACAGGGGATCCAAGGGAACTACTCTGCATTTAGCTGCTGGCTTTGGCTAATTAAATAGACAAAAATCTACCAGGATTTAGGATGACTATAAAATCACTTGGTCCCTCCATTGGCCACCCTGTCCTTGGTGGCAACATCCATTGCCAGCCCCCAAGGACGATGCCCCGGAGCTGTGGCTCTTTCGTGATATTCCTCCTCCCTCCTCTTCCTCTTTACAGCCTCTGAACCAAGGAGGCAGGCACAGGCCGCTGCACACAGGCCCTTCATCCAGGATGAAGCTTAAAGGTTTCTTGTGCCTGATCAGATTGGCACAAACACCACACGTGCCACCAAAGCTGGCAGCACTTGTCAACGACCACAGAACAACATAGCACCCAGAGAGCTGATCTGATGAGGAAACGGAGAATCTGGGACTCAAATTGAGCTCCTGGTTGTGGAGAGAGGAAAAGGGGACCTGCCACAGGGCTGCTCCATGATGCTGGGCACTCCTGCATGAAACGCGCTTTACTTCAATGGCACCCCATGGAGAAGGAGCTGAGCAGAGCTGGGGCCTGCTCGCTCCATGTCAGAAGCCAGGATGAGAGCCAAGGGAGAGCCCCTCCGCTTCTCACATAAACCCCACACACGCTGTATAATCCATCAGCTCCACAGGAGACTGACACAGGGGCCAAAAGCCCCTCCAGCCTTTGAAGGACACATGGGTTAGGGAGAGCCCAGCTAGCTCTGGCCAGGACTTCGATTAGAGGAGCTGGACCAGTAAAAAGCACTTTGCCTCAGCAGAGACAAATAGTAAGGAGGAAAATGAAAACAAAGTATAGAAACAGTCCAGGCACGCGGTGAGAGAAGTTCAGCAGCAATGGAATAACATGGGAAGGAACAGGGCAATGTGTTTACATGGACACACTGGTAAAGGATTCAGTCAGTCACCCAAGACCCCATGAAGGCTCCAGAGAACAAGCAGGTGGGACCAAGACAGCCTGAGGAAGCTAAACAGAGAGTTACAGTCAGCTCCTTCCCTTCTGCTGCTCACTTGCCTCATGTTTTCTGCAAGAAATGGAGAGGCTGGCTCAAGAGACCCACATTTCCAAAAATATGCACACTTATCTGAAGATCAGGGGATCCTTCTAGTCATATTATTCCATTGCTTGGCTGGTACATTCTGATCTGCCTGCTGATATAGACAGGTCAAGTTCAAATCAATTTGACTTGAGAAGCAGCCGACTGCACTCATTCCAGAGTGCATTTAAGCTTTCAGTGAATGTAGTCACCACTTCTGGTCTTTCTTTTAGTTTCACACAGTCCATTCCCAAATTCCAATTACTAGGGTATCAGCTCTGATACTTAAAAAGTTTCATTGCCACTTGCTGCATTGACAAGAATCTCTACAGTCTTTAACCCCCCCTCATTTTAGCTAGTTTGCTGTTTAGCAAGATACTGCTTTGTAGACTACAAAGCTTTTTTAAAAAATTCATTCTTTAGATGAGGAGTTGGTTCCTGGCACTGCTTTTATTCTTAGATAGTACAGTCAGGCAAGAGCTGAACAATAGAATTAAACTATGAGGACAACAGAGCTGTATATTTAAAGTCTGCTATCCATCCTACCAGTTCTTAAAAAAAAAAGAGAGAGAGAGAGAGAGAGAGAAAGCAAAAGCAGACTCACACTTATGAGCTAGTTATAAGGGTTTCTGCAGCACTCCTTCTTGAAAGGATCTATTTAAATGTTGTATGGCATATTTTCTCTTTGGGAATATCTTTGTAGTGTTTCATCTTTTTCTGCCATCAAAAAAGTACTGGATATATTGCAATCCATTGGAGATTACATATTCTAGGGCTCCCTGGCAGCTGCCGGCTGTTTTCACGTTTTCTGACATCACCACCAAATCTAGCGCCTCATTTATAACCTTACTCAGTAAAATCTCAGGCAAATACCTTCATTTTTGCTCTGTTTCTCGAATTTGCTGTACAAATGCAGCCTAGCATTGACGCGTAACACCAGGGAGGTGCTGTCAATTAGCAAGAGCAGGAAACGAAGACACCCGAGTGCTCATCTGAGTCCTGACACCAGCATCTAATAATCACACAGTCCCTAGGGCAGGACTACAGGGCTTGGGAAGTGTTTCTGCAGTGCAAACAAACAAGTTGATTTTTATTTTCCATGCTCCTTTTCTAAGGCACAGTACAATGCACATGGTTGTTTGCTTGCTTATTTTTTTGCATTTGAAAAACATAAGTCACAGGAACTCTGGAAAGGCATGAATATGGAGTGTCCTCTTTTCACATCATATGGGGTCCTTAGGACCAGGCATTTCACAGTGCTGACTCACAATTGCATCACCTCTTCAGAGGGAAGAAAAAAGTTATAGCAATGCACAAAACCACATCAGTAAATTCTGACTGGTGCATCTATTCCTCTAGCATAAGCAGCTATAATTTGCCCACATTGCAGTTCAAACTGCCTTTGTATATAAATCATTTATAACAAGTGGGAAATAAAAGATGATTGGGGAGCTGAGGTTAGCCCAAACCTGAAACAAGATATGATTCTTTAATGCCAGGTAGTCGAGAAGCAGGATTCTCATGCCCACGTGTATAATATCAAAGCGCAGGGGCACGGATGCGGACACGCAGTTCAGAATCGCTGAGCAAGCCCTGCCCTGGGTAGGGTTACTTGGCTACAGGAAGTATCAAAGCACGGTGGCTAGCGAGGTTGAGCAACCCCTGCCTGTTTTCCACGTGCCTTTTCCCCTGGGCAGCAGCTCGGGCTGGATGCAGCTGCAGAGGGGAAGGCCACGCACCAGGGAGGCATCTCGAGGGTTGCAGCCTGGAGCGAGCCCTCGCGCAGGTCCCCGTGACCACCCCAAGCTCACCCTGCTTCCTTCCTGGAGCGAAGGCCACCGAAGGTGTTGGGCTGCTACGAGCAAGGCACAGATCACTGGTGTGTGTTCGAGAAACATCCCTTCCTTCAGCACACTATACTGCAAGTTTTTATAAACTAGAGCTCTGGGAACCAGGGAGCTCTTTGCTGCTGGTGGCAGGAAGGAAAGAAAGGAAGGGAAAAAAAAAATACAGATGTGTCAGCTTGCCTGAGAGCAATTCATGTACCAGCAAAGGAAAATTTCTGCTGGCGCCTCTGCTTATTTATCCCCCTGCTCTCTCCTTTTCTTGTTTGCACAACAGAATGGAGAGCACTGTCGAGCAGAAAGCTGTTGCTATACAACATACCACACTACAACAAGCAGCCTGCAAGAAAAGCTGCTCTACATTAGGAGATCACTTCCCAATTTTATAAAAGGTGGAAGCAGATGTGTAGGAGCAGATTAGTCCCTTAGAGAAAAGACCAACCCACTTCACTTACAGACTCAGATTGCAAACACACCTTTCATCCTCTCACCTGATATTTATGTACACACACAAAAGCCTTACGGTAAACCTGCATGCAAAATCTGCCATTAAATATGCAATACTCAAGACAGAAAAATTCAGGACATAGAACAACACTGAAAATCTGTAGTTAGAGTAAGGAGAAACAAGGCCAGTTCCCTGGAGCCCACCTCACTTCAGCCTTCCCCAGGAGCCGCAGGGATGGGCCCCAGCCCTTCCTTGGGAAGCTGCCAGGCTCGGCAGGGCGGCTCTCAGAAACACTGCTGCACTCATCCAGGTCACACCAGCCCCTAAGGAAATGGCCGGATCCTGCCACATGCCATCGGCAGCACAATCAGGCTGGTCTATGACAGAGAAGGGAATGAAGCGCTGCAAGGCTGCCCATCTCCCCGGAAAGCATCCCTTTACCAGCCATCCCAACTGCAGCCGAGCTTGTGGAGAAGGAACTCACAGTCCCAGTCGTACAAAACGTCAGGAAAAAAAAAGGGGCCTTGGAGAGACCCATTGGAGAGAGAGGAGACCCTGACAAGTTGAGAGGTCTGTTCATGGGGCACACTGGGGTTCTGCTGCTTGCACTCACGCTTCGTTTCTTTTTCCTCTCGAGACTGTTTCATCACTCTGATGTGATGAAGGGGGGAAACGTGAAAACTTTCTCTGCACGTTGAGGGCAAACAGACCCCATTTGGGCAACTGGACTGGCCCTCGCTTTAGAATTAATGCCGCTGAGTGCAGACTGGGTGGCAATAAGAAGGTCTAAAAGATTTGCTCAGGTTGAGGTTTAAACTCTGCCAAACACATTTGACACAGCTCAGAGGTGCCCGGGCAAACTGCAGTGAGCAGGTAGCTGTGGGGATGAGAGGAAAGAGTAAGGTGACAACAAACAGGGTTTGACAGAAAGGGTTGTGGCACATTCACACTGCGCCCACCCGCAGCTACGTCTACCAGCCCCACACCTCACCTTCCCGGCCCCACGGATGCCTCTTCTGCTTGACTGTGGTGATGCCCTGGGAAAATGACCACGCTGGAGCAGCAGGGGAACATATGGATTTCAGCCCAGTCAGCTCCAGTTGCAGCCCTCACCTTTTCACCAGCAGCAAAGGGCACGCGACCCTGTCTTTGCAACCTTATCTGCGTATTTTCTTTCCCATTTGAGGCGGGTTGCAGGACAGAGCCTTCATCCCAGCAGTAATTATGGGAAATTAGCAGCAGGGTGGGTTTTTTTTTGGGGGGGGAGAGGTAAGCTGAGGTTCAGCTCAAGAACAGCCCCACACACAGGTGACCCTCACCACCAGCCACTGTCAAGGAAGCTTCCAGGTTTCCCCGCTGCTTCCCTGTGGCCTGTGTCCAGCCACACATTGCTTATAGCAGCTGACAGGTCCAGCAGAAGGATCCATAGCCCAATCCCTCCAAAACCCTCCACAGGTTGCAGCGTGGAGTTCCCACCTGTGTTTTTTCCCCACAAGCTTCACTTCAGCTGCTTCACTGCTAAAGCCAGCAGCGGCAGCAACCACCACGGACTGAGGCGGTGGGTGAGGCGGCCGCACGCAGCCCAACGCGCCACAGCGCCCACCTCACCCACGGCGCCCACCTCACCCCACGGCGCCCACCTCACCCCACGGCGCCTCTCCCACCGCCCGCCTCAGCGGGGCGGCCTCGCGCCCCTCCAACGAGCACCGCAGCGCTCACCACGGCCCCTGGGGCTCAGCCCTCGCGAGGCTGCGCTTTAATTACGGCTGCGGCGCAACGGAAGCGCTTGTCTAATCAAGTCTAAGTTAGATGCATATTTAGCAATTTTAATTTTAGCATTCCCAGAAATGTGATACTTGCCCAATGAATTATTCATTTTGTATATATCTCCAGTATTTTTTAAGAACAGCAGCACACCAGCACTTCAGGAAGGTAGGTAAATAAGTTAGCAGTTTTTTTTCCCCTCTGAATTACGATCTCCCTCACAGTCTCGGCTGCCATCCATTCAGGGCTCTCACACTAAAACGTGTAAAGAGCATTCAAAACACATCAGCCCAATTAAAACGTGCTTTTCCGAGAACACTCCTCTGGAAGTGTTCTTTTATTAACAAGAGCTCACAGGTAATATTTACTCTGTTGGAGCTCCAGAGGCAAACCTGCTGCAGCAACTCTACTAGAGTCTAAAAATAGGTATTTCCCTGTCAGAAGGTGAGCTTAAAGCTCCTGGAAGTTGCTAGTTAAAATTACAAAGCAGTGGTAGTAGCCAGATATTCTGCTCAATGCACCTAAGCTGCTTTCAAGGACACGTCCTCATGCGTATGCCGATTAGCACCCCAGGCCAGCAGAGCTGTTAACCTAGAGCCAACAATAAGCAGGTATATAAATCCCAGGGATTTTTAGGAAGGATGATCTGAAAGTTAATTAAGTTTACCAGGAATCTTAGTTACACAGGCCCAGATTTGGAAAAATATTTAAGTGAAAAAAGACAGGGCAGGTGTTAAGCTTTGAGCTTGCACGTGGATAATGCTTTGCAGGACTAGATCTTTATTTTATGTCCATGTGCAAATCTCTCTGCTCGCCTGTGCTTCAGCTTACCTGTCAGCTAAGCAAACACCATAGCACTTGCTGGGGCGTGACCAAGCACGAGTAATACTGCAACACTTCAAAATCCCAGAATAAAAAGTGATATGAGCACAAGTACTGCTAAAACAAAATTCCATTATGTTATAGAAGTGATCAGTGTCATTGGAGCTGTATGCAGGAAGCTTATTTTAGTATAGTTCCCTGCCAAGTCCAGTGCCAATCAGTCATTACAATGGCAATAAATTACTTGATACAGAGCTTAAATTTTGACTACTGCTTATAAAATATAGCACTTAACATAAGTGACAAGTTGAATTCCCAGTGACATCTGAATTTCATTTATCAGCCACTTTTGACAAATAGCAACACACATGGGCTGGGGAGAGGAAATCAATGTAATAAAGCTTCCTGTGGAAATAGAGTGATCTTATTTCAGTTATCCATCATAATCCCCACTGAAATCATTAAGGACGGGGAACAGAAATGTGCAACGGGATCTAGGCACGAGCACCAGAGGATACTTTCTAGAGTCTACTTTCTTTACAGTCCCCTAAAGATGTATCCAACTGAACAATTTTCAGCAAAGGCTATTTTAATACTTGGATGCTGATACCAGTCAAACCAAGTTCTCTGTGATTAAAAGTCTGTGTCCAAAGACATATGTTCCCCATATTATTCCATCATTCCATATTATAATCAAATTGTACTGTACAAATTAAAACATTTCAAGTTGCTTTCAGACAAATATGATTCAGATTTTGAAGACCTTCCTTTAAAAAAAATCCACACACATACATGACAGATGGCGTTATATGCATAATACGCAGCCTGTAGTAGTGTAGCTATATACGTATTTCATATTCCTGACTGCTTTTCAAGATAAGAATAGGTTGCATTTCTCTCTTGAACAGTTAGCCACAAAACTGGCAGGGGATCCAAAAACTACAGAGATGCAGGGAGACAGAAGTGGGTTGGAGATTCCCAGACACGAGTGCTTTGTAGCCAGCTTGTTCCCTTCTTTACACCGCAAGTTTTTGGAAGATAGTTTCAAACAAGTCACACAAATAATCCTCTTTAATGCAATTGCCAGGTGATAGTCTCCAAGCACACTGCAGAGATCTGCTACGCTCCTTGGTTGGGTCTGGCATTTTTTTGAGAAAAGAGATGGGACATTGGCCTGGTTTCCACATTTACTTTAGAGCATATTGAAGACTTAAACATGCTCTCTCTTAGGTCACCCAGAGTTTTTCCTAGAGAATATTCAGGCCATAGACTGATCAAACAGTGCCTGAGACCTGACAATATCCCAGTCTGAAGGGAGGCACACCTTGGTACATAAAGTACAGGCTAAATGGAGGTGGCTAAATCACAGTTCAACCTCTGATTTCTAAGTTATTACTTACACTATTTAAATTTATATTCCTCACATCAAGAACTGAACACCTTGCTCCACAGAGCTGAGAAGCTACACCGCCTCCTAGGTGAATTTGCTTCTTTGTGATTAGATAAGCTTGGCCCCATAAAGAAAAACAAACAAAAAACCCCAAAACCCCACACTGCTTACAGGGTCCTCAAATCATCCAGAAGAATAGAGTAGTCCTGGATAAGCAGCTCTTGGGGCAGAGTAGGCGGCTGACTCCACTGTTTGCAAACTAAGAGATAGAAGAAGATTCATAAAAGAAAAGCAGCATTCACTAGTTTAGTACATCTAATCTGCTGGATGGTTGGTAAACACCTAAGGGAAATTTGGAATTTAATATTAAATAAGACAGCTATTCCCAGAGTAAATAATAGATAAGTCTCCTAATGCATTAGGAAACTCATTTCAGTCTTTTGCAGCTGTGTCCTTCGCTATGGGTAAACCAGTATTTTAGAACAAAAATTCTTAGTGCCTCTCTGCTGGCACCAGAAGTCAATGTGACCCATGGAGTTTAAGTGAGGGTTACCCTACTGTAAAGCTCACCCATAAAGACATCGAGGGCAATTCTGATCCACCTCCAAGGAATGGCACATCTGAAACAGATGTCCTCGATGTCAGTGATTCAGCTACCAAGCCCGGTGCTATATTTGACACAGGAGCTACTTAAAGCCTACCAGTGATTAACTGGAACATGTGGTTACCTGTCAGATGGATTTTGTTACATAAATAGGCATGCCTTCCAAACTGTAGAAGGTAGATATGTCACCTCTAGCAAGCAGAAAAGTCAAATTGACATCTGCAGCCTGAGAACTAGCATTAAAATTAGCATTAAATGAAGGCAAAGTTTAAAGCACATTTTTTTCATTCTGGAAAAACTGACTCCTCCACACATTCCCTAAAGAAACTCTGTGCAAAACAGTAGTTAAGAGAGCATAGAGATTAACATGAATACTTACTAATATTTGTTTTAACCCAAGGATCATATCTGGACTGTACAACACAGTTTCTTTAAATATTTGAAAAATAGAAAAGCTTCTGCAGATGCTATAACAAGGCTGGACGGAGCTTTGGTGAGCATATTATATTGCTCTATTCTACATTTGCCTTATCCTAGACCACAATTTAGTTTTTCCATGTCTAAGCAGCACTTTATGGGCCAGATTAGCTAGCAGAGCTTTGCTCTACCGTGCAGGTTCATACACATGGAACAAGGTCCTTAAGAGAAGGCTCAGATTTACTGTTACCCATCACAAGGTTGTTCCTTACGCATCTGCCTCCTCATGAAACCTCATTGTGCTAATAAATCATTTAGTTGGATCACTAAAGAACCAGGCAGTCACATCCTCTGACAGAGGGTGAAACAAGTCACTTGGCAATGAAACTAATCTCCTTACTTCTGTAGGGATGGAGGGAGCAAAGCACTCAAGCTTTTGAAATGTAATTAAAAACAAGCATTATCTTCCAAATGACTGCATGATCTTAGAAGGGTTCCGGGAGCATTTGTAATAACACATCCCACAAAAAAACAAGACAAAAAGACAACAAAAGTAAAGAAATATTAATGTGTATTGCCTATAGTCTACATTACTTAATGCACCATTAGATAATGTTTGTCAAGCGTCATAGATATAAGACAAGTCTTCAGTGCTGACTGCTCTTTTTCATTCAGTTATTATTGCAAAAAGTCCTGAAATGCTTAACCAGGACTAGAGTTCAACAGGTGAATGGGATTACACACAAGTCTCAAATTTCCTTGAAAGAAAAAAAAAAGTGAGTTTCAAGCTGTTCACTGGAATAGACAAGGATAACACTCAAGTGCTGAAAAATCCAAAAAAGAAACCCTGTAAAATTCCAATGTATATCACAATATATATGCAAATATATTTGCATTTTAAACCAAGCTTATGAATTTTCAAGAGTGCCGAGAATGACAAAAAGTGTGTATAATAGTATGCTAGATTTGCTGCAAACACACAACCATATCTCCCATCTATTCCTATGAAGATCTTTCTAAAAAGCAGCACCTAAGCCCCAAGAGAGCACATCCCTGAACTACACTGAGATTCTCCAGTTAGCTCACATTCCTGCACATCTTCTATTGCCTTCTAGTCTTTTCAACAAGCCCATTTTTGTGTTTTTCACAAAGATGAAAGATGTTGGAGCATGAGCTAATCAATATTATGTATAGGGTAAAAGAATTACAACCACCTAAGAACACACCACAGATATCCTTTTCTTTCTAAAGAATTTTGCATGCATCTTTCCCAGCACCTTCAACTTTCTAGGAAAAAAAACCTCAGTCTCTCTACACAAAGTTCCGAGTGACACAAGAGTCACAGCCGGTGCTCAAGAGACAGAACCCATATCACTCACCGAAAACAGCACAGACAGTTCCCAAGACCTGTGGCAATGTGTTTTTTGGAGGATTTCACATGGTAGGAAGAGGGGACCTCACCATTAAGGCCGAGGCAGCTGTCTCTGGATACAAAGCCTTGGTCAGCGCCCAAGGAAGCCAAATAAGAGTGTGTCAATTGTGGAGAAGATGCTCCAAATTTAGAGGCACAGCCTTAGCAAAAAAGAACATTTTTAACCACAGTCCCACAGTTGATGGTACATGGAGCAGAGCCACAGCAAAGGCCACTAACCAGGATGACAGAGGAAGCCACAGACTGTCCTGCAGTCATTATTTTTGCCAGGAAAACTCACACACCCTTGAGGGAAAAAAAACAGATTTTCTACACATCAGTCTTAAACTAACAGCAGAACTGCTGGAAATATCCTGACAGCCTCTCACGGCATAAGGCCAATATCCTGGCATAACCTCAGTCCTGACCTTAAAACTGTGTTCACAGCTGTCCAAAACTGAGCGCGTGAGCAGATGTTTGGGAGGAGACAGAGGAAACATCTGCCCTGTTTTAAGTGCAAATCCTCTATACCTCTACCCCCACCGTTCCCAGCTGGGCACCAACCCATCCTTGATTCCTGCAACGTGGGGGCGGAAACAGGCACAGCAATCACCACGCTGGATTTCCAACAACGCACAGCGTGACGCACAGCCCCGTGTCACTAACGCAGGCCCCAGGCTGGCATCTATATCGTGGCATATAAGCATACAGGCTTGGAGTTATCTGGCTGTCCTAAAAGCATTTCCTGAAGGGAACGCTGCACGTGGCTGGATCATAGGATGCTGCGGGCACATGTGAGCCATGCGTGTACATGGGATTAGCCTAAGCCACTTGCCCCACGCGACACAGTGGGACCAGGGCAAGAAGTCATGCGCCACAAGCAGGTGCCCAAAGGAAAGGGTTGCTGCTCCTTTCATCAAACGTGTGCTCAATTCCTGTGTTCTCTGCTGGCAGATCAAGCATTTTAAATAAAACACAACCAGTAATTTATTTAGCAAGCAAGTCTTTGAAATTCTTTGGCACAGATGTAATTTATGTCACACAAGACTAACCAGCTTCTGCTCCGCGTGCTTGACCCAGCTGGTGGCAAGCGTGGCTTTAAGTCTTGCTCTAAAGCGCAGCTCTTGGGCACATTTCTAGCTCCGCTGCAGTCAGCTTCACACTTCAAAACTTCAAAAAAATTTGATTCAATCCAGGTTTCATTCCCATCTTCCTGGGTTTCATTTCATTCTTACCCCAGACAGTGCTTTCTTCTTCAGAATCATCGTTATATTACTTATTCTATATAGCACAGCACTGATCAAGTGGACATAGTATTTAGGTATATAAAAGACACTCAATTATTCTTTCTCCCAGTATATTTAATAGACATTTTAGGATTAGGCTGTATCACTGCAAGTAGCAATTTTCAGTCACAAATGATAATATGGTTGAAAGTCAAAACTGGCACCAAGCAAAGCTCTTCAAGAGCAGAACTCCCTCCCATCCCTCAAATCTCACCTCAGTGAGGACCACAGTATTCTTGTTGAGCAGACCAATTCTGTAAACACTTAAGTTTTTGACAGAGGTAATTGAATTGAGAACTATAAAGACTTGAGCAAAGAAATTCATTGAGTCATAAATCTTGTTGCAAGAAAACCATCTCTCATATACAGAGCTCCTTTTTTGGTGGGAAAGGTCAATTTGTTTAAATCAACTTCAGAAAAATATGCATCTCACTGAAAGTATTTCTCTTCTATAAGCACTCGGCACTTCAAACTTCATGTAGAACACCAGGGATTGGAAGGGGTTCCTCAAACAACGATTACTCCCAAATCCAACCTAAAGTTTCCTCATTATAGCTCCTGAGGCGAGGCTGTTTCAGAGTTGCACAGATGCAAATCCCACGTCTCCTCTCAGCCCCTTTTCCTGATACTTCCATCCTCTTTGCCATTGAGCAGATGGCAACGGCACCAACAGCCCCACCTGAAATTAGGCAGCTCTTTGGAAGCCTTGTTGTCTCCTTCCATGCGAGCAGGTAGGAATCCTCCCCATCACCTCTCACCCTGCAGCACTCACTGGACAATATCTACATGTGTCCGACTGTCCCTTGGCCTCGAGGTCCACAGATTAAGGAAAGAAATAGTAGCACAGAGCCCTGGCTGTTTTCAAGCAGCCACATTTGATTATTAGCCAGTGCCAATGTGAAACATTATGTGAAGAAAAAATGTCTGTTAGCAAGCAGGAGCACACCAAGTATTGAGAGCAGTGCTACGCAATCTACTGCTTCCTGTAAATTACTGAGGGAAAGCAGCACCCTAATCTGTTGAACATATAGCTTGGTTCAGCTTAAAGGATCACTGAATAACAAATCAAGTTACGGCAGCATTAGGCACTGTTTGTTTCACAGCACAGTAGAGAACATATTTAATGATAATAAAACAACAAGGAGGCTCGTGATTTCTGTAGCAGCTGTCTTGAAGCCATTTATGTAGCAGTGCATGAAAAAGAATCAGGTTCAACCCTACATAAGGGGAGTAGCACAAAATGCAGTTTTGAAGAGATTGAATCTGATCTTCATGGAATAGAGAGATGCAAATCCATCGAAGCCTTTGGAGCAGCATGAGCATAAGACTAATGCAGGAAAGATCAGCAGTAAGGAATGTCTAAAAGTACCACAGCAAGATATAAGGAAAACACCTCCCATCTCTTTTGAAGCTTCCGCTCCCTAAAAACGGCTAGTCTTCCGTATTGTATCAGCTCAAAACTCTACATTTAAAATATAGTGTTTGTTTAGATATCATTTTTTTGTGTGAAGTGTGGGGTGACAGAATAAGAGGGCAGACACCCTCAGATCTGTATCTCTCCCAACTTTTGGGTGCCCAAAACATACAACACTTTCTATAATTTGATCCAGTGCCACTATTTCTTCTCCACAGTTACTGTGACCAAGGGCAGCGAAATCCCTCGGTTCTCTCCAAGAAGCCACCCTCAACCCTTACACTGTTGGTGCCTAGAAAATAAACCTACTTCATTGTGTCCATATTGATTTTAGGAGGAGCGGGAACATCTTTGGGAAACTGAGTTTACCACTCGAATAAAGATGATCTGATTAACTCTGCAATTCTACTTATTGCTACTATAACCCTTTTTTCCTCCCCTTAAATGGATTATTGACTTAGAATTTTTAGCAACTTAAATGTAACAAGATGTACTGTGCAAAGATAAAGCAAAGAAAGAAACATACACTTCTAACAAGGACAAAATAATACTTAATCGGAGCATATCATCAGAAAAGCTATTAAAATAATTTCACAAGATACTTCTAAACGAGTTAAGGGATCCATGTGCTTGGTGGTGGTTTACCAAGGGCTAGGCAGGGCAGTAGCTTTCACATGGTAGATCATAACCTACCTCCTTGAACATGCTTCTGCCCCCACAGGGATTAGCCCTGGTTAGACACAAATATAGAGACAGGCTGTGCAGGGAGGAAAAAAATAGAATTGCCAGAGGCCAGAGTGTTTGGGCACTAGATTTGGGATAACAACAGCAGAGTCATCCCCAATTTACATCAGCACAAAGAAAACAGATCAGGCCGGTCACTTTTCCTCCTCATGAATTAGTTTCCGAGAAAAGCTGGGACTTACCAATCCTTGTATATGTAAAGAAAACATGGTCGTATTTAACACTTGTCATTATTACTCACCACTGAAGTATTACTATTTTTAAAGGCACACAAAGGCACAGGAACACAACTGCCTCTGGAGAACAGGGAGCAAGCAGGCAGCACACATTGCAGAGGGAGGAAAGGCAGAAAACCACAGCACGAACCGGCCTCCTTAGCAGAGCTGCTCTGCAAAACTGACTCCTCTGCCCAAAACTTGTAGTAGTTTACAGGACAAGGAAGAGGGGAAAGACAGACAGAACAAACACACATACCCACCCCGGCCCATCCCTCAGGAAGGAGGCAGGAAAAAATGCAAACAAACAGAAGAAACTGGAATTGTTTGTTTTCTCCACATACTGGTGCAATTCAGATATAGCAGTACCGGGAATCAATGCACCTGCTGTAACAAAATACCCAACTCTACAGCTAAGCACACGCTGAAGCGTTTCCCTGGATTAGGCTGGGGTATTTATCAAAGATGCAAAGTGATCCTTCCATTTCAATTCCCTTGAGAGAGAAACTTTATAAAAATGTACACCGCAAAAGTTTTAAACAATATTTTTTTCAAAGAGAAATATTGAACAGGAATTCAATGCTAGGTCCAAGCTTTCTGGAGAAATCTCAACAGAATTTTAATGGAGAACTATCTATGTACAGGGAAACAGCACACACACTATTGAACAGTTTGAGAGATCCAGATCCTAAATAAAGGAGAAAAGGAAAATAAATAAATAAAAGGGACTAGGTATTGATCAGATCTGGGGAAAGTATTAGGAATGAAAACTACACAGTAGTTTGGTAGCTGAACACTACTGGGTTTTGAATTTTAAGACACTTATTGTGCCATTTTGTATTTTCAATTAAAGTCCATGTTAAATGAATTAAGAGCGGGGAAACCGACAGATCTTCAAAAGAAGATGTCTACAGGGAAGTATCAAATGACTGTTCATTCCACGGGGATCTGTGCCATGCCTGGCATCTCACCACTGTCATCTGCAATATTGAAATGAGCACACATTCGACCAGCAGCACACTCACAGACTACAGAAATGTCAGGACAGTAGTAAATAATGATGGAGGGAGGCCAACAGAGTGGCCTGGGTGGCTTAATAGACTGGGCTCTTTCCAATAAATTAGGTTTTAATAGAGCCAACACAGAGCTATATATTTAGGAACAACAAGCCTGCAGCATGAGAAACCACATCCTAGAAAGCAGACCAAATAAAGGGCTTGAACAGCACAAAGAACAAGCAATTTGTTAGGCATTCCCCGTGGCAAAGCAATCTAATGCAATCCCTGAATATATGAATTCAAGAATAGTATCTGGGAGCAGGGAGGTTATTTGCCTTTTCTTCAGATCTGACGTTGAAGAAAGACTCATGATCACACAGGAAAGAGCCACAGAAGCGACCTAAGGGCTGCAGAAGATGATCAGAAATGCTTGTAATTACTGATGTGACAGACGAAGGATGGCCACAGTTGACTCACAAGGAAGGGGTCGAAGAAACAAGTGTGACAAGGACCAAAAACTGAAGCCAGACAAATTCAAATTCAGGAGAAAAAAAAAATAAAAGAAAAAAAGAAAAGACATGCCTTTGTAATGGTACCCTGGTAGGTCTGACTACTGGGACACACTGCAGAGTGAAAGGGTGATTCAGTGCCTACCCAGTTGCTTTCTAGGAGAATCCATTCTATACAACAAAATTGCAAGGGTCAATAGAGAAAGAATTGGGACCTGTGAGGAGCTACACAGGTCCCCAGTGAAGATCCAACATGCAGAGATATCAGGGATATTTCAAGATAAGAACTTACTTCTCCTTCACTACTGCTGGGACCAAGGAGTTCTTGTAGTTCTGTGTTAATGTTTTTAGGAGTAGCGAGTGCTCGACAGGGAACATGACCCTTCCAAACCCTCTCCTCTGTGCATAAGGGCCCAAATCCAGCCCATGTAACACGCAGCAGCTTGTTGCAGCACCCAAGTTATGAGCACATCCAGAACTGTCAGGCACGGGGAAAGAAAGAGGCACCTTAACCTTCTTCAGTACATCTCTCTCTTCCACCAGCTATGGAGAGATCCTACAGTGACTATATTCTTCAGTCCTTTAAGAAGGACTGGTTCTAATGCTGACTACATGCATAGGGTCTAAAATGATGCTTCACCGCGGCCCAAGCTTTTGGGCAGCCGTGCCTGGCCCAGGCTGCTGACCTTGGTGGGATTTTTGCAGCTACAGCTTTCTGCTAAACCAGTTCCCACTCAACTCACATGCTTCCATTTCACTTTTAACCCTTGTGTAATGACATTTTCCCCCGCTGCACCGCTTTGCATTATTCCAACACCATAATGTCTTCCATTAAAAAATTAATAATAAATATCATTATCAAGTGCTGATGAGCAGATGCTAAGCAGCATTTAAAGATTACAGGACCAAGGTAGGTCAAGTTATTTTAGTTCTCCTCTCTGGAAACTAGAAAGCTCTTTTAAGCTGATTTTATGACACAAACCCGATTGCCTCCTTTCATTACTAGAAATTTAACATATATAATCCCCTTGTTTCATATGACAGTGTGCCGAGTGACACGAGTGTTTCTCTTGCTGCATTTTAATCATCCAGCTGCAGTTGTATTCAATCACCTTTTCTGGAAAGGGCCCTTCACTCACTATGACTTCATCTAGGTAATAAATTAACATGCAGGAGATCAGACCTGTAGACAGTTGTACTGCACTGTTGATTCAGACCTGTAATAACAACAGCTGTGTTTGCATCAGTGACCCGGAACATACATACCATGTTTGGATAAGTCCAAAAGTAATGGACAATAAAGCAAACTGTGCTTGAAGTCGAATGGAGCAGCACCCCATCTATGCCAGATCCAGAACGCACCCCGGACAAACGGGATTTCTGGGTGGAATATCTACCTAAATCTAGCAAGACAGCAGAGCACCCACAAAAGCTTTAGCTTTATGAGGTACTATACTCAGGGGGCAGAGGGGGCCACTTCTCTAAAGGAAGAAAAAACCATTAGGACAATTAGGCCTGGACCAAAGCCTGCTGAAATCTGGATATACTTCATCATCTCCACAGGCCCTGGTTCACTCAAGTACTCTGCTTCATTCTGCAATGAGCTTAGCTGCTCCTCTTAATGACTTTCCCTTCCTGCTTTTAGTCTGCATCTTGCTTCTTACCACCTGCAACCGATAAGGCTCATGGCAGCACAGCTAGCTCGGATGGGGAGGGAAGGAAGGAAGGAGCAGCACCAGGCACTGCCCTTCTCCCCATTTTTGTACCAATAGGAAGCGCTGGGGTAACAAAATGTGCCAAGAGGCACAAAAAGCTCAAATAGATCTGGTCTCTTAGAGCTATTACAGTGGGATTTGGGAAGTCTCACCCAATTGCTTTTACAGAACAAATCAGCTGTTACAAAGAAGTTTCCCTTTTACCATCTCCCATGTGTTTTAGAGACAGAGAGATCAAACCAGCATTACACACATTAAAGTATGGCCTCCGAAACAATTATAACAGCAAAGTATAGAGCAGACATGAGTTTAATGGCTCTGTTCAAAAATTTCTAGCTCCTAGGGGATGTTTCAGAAACTCAGCTGAACTCAGAGGCATAGACTTTGATTCCAGCCCCCCCCACCTTCAAATTCAGGAAACAATTTAAATTTCAGGAGTGCTAAATTGACCTTGTATTCTCCTCTGCTTGCCAGCTAATTAGAGTTTAACAAGTTGTACTTCTAACCCTTCATAATGGGTCCTGAACAGAAAGTGATGCAAATGTAAACTGATAGGATCAGAGAGCTTTGCCCTAGCATCAATTTTTTTGTAAATCCAGATGGGACATTAACAGGAGTTTTGCAGACAGGGGGTGGCCTAAAGCCAAAAAGAAAACAGCACTAAAATCTTCTTGTGGTCACGTTGTTCTGTTACACTTCCATTCTTTTTGAGTTTTAAAATATTACAGCAATCCCCACTGGGGGCAAGGCTCAGGATGTAATTGCATTCTGTCCTACTGCCTTGAGCTGACAAGACTGCGAACGGGCAGGTTCTACTCAGAGAAATTAGCACGGCCTCAGCGAAGCAGGAACGTCTGCATCCTCAGAGATAGACTGTGCGTTAGGAAATATAGCACGCACTACCATAGACCTTAATTAAAAAAATCAACTTAAATTCCCCATTTAAGCACTGACAATGCAATGTATCAGTGATTTTTAAGACAATCTTCATTTGTCCCTGCAAAAGACACCACCCTACACTCAGGCTTGACTTTCTTTTGAATTCATACTTCTCAAAGCCAAAAAGCACAGAAGTATTTTGGTAGTTTCTGAATTTCACCTCTGAATGTAGCCAAGTAACAAAGAGCTTGTGCAGCTAGACTAGTGCCAGCTGCTTTCACAGCATTGCTGACCCAAGAAGCAGAGGTGTCAAAGGGATGCTGAGGAGCATCTAGCTAGCATCTAGCGTCTCACTAGTGACCTTGGTGGTGTCACACACCAAAATCAGGCAGTTCTGGAAGTGCCACAATTGTTTTTCTCCCCTCAAAAGAAAAGAGGTTTCTGCTCACCACCTCTGCACACTGTTTGCTTTCAGAACCAGTATTATCCATCAGCTCTTCAACACACCCAATACGCACACACTTATGACCAACAGGCTTTTCTGCTTAGCTTTGGGAAGGTGCAAGGCAGGGTTTTGAACAGCTTTTCCAAGAAATTTTCCATATGACCAAGTGCACACTAGGAGTGAAAACCATCCAAGATTCAGGACAAGACATGGGGAGGAGGGCTATGTCCTCAGTCCATTGCAGCAGACTTTGCAAAGTTTCAACAGATTTGTGATTAACCCATCACCCAGTCAATTCCCTGCCTTTCCTAACCACATTCATGCAGCAGCTCCAGCTGTTTAAGCAGTGAAGAAGCATTTCTCGATATCACTGGAGAAAGAGATAGCTGAAGAGTTCTTCCTGCTGCCATAACCCTAGAGCAGCGCGAGAGCCATTTGCAAGTCTGACACTGGTTTCTACAGCAACCCTTTTCCCCCCCAGGCATTTAACTGCTCTAGAGCACACTGGTCTACATCTAGAAAAGTGACTATTTCAGGCAACAAAACAGAGACTTCTCACTCACAGCCCCGAGGGCGGCAGGAGGAGAGGGAGGGAGGTAGCCCCAGGCAGCTGCTGCAGCGCGGCCTCCCGAAACGCCAGCTCCAGCTTCAGGCAGTCAGGGCGGGAGATGGGGCTTTCCAAACCCACGATGGCATCTTAGATCTGGCCTGAAAGGGCACTAAGGAGACATTATTTCCAACTTCTACAGCTGCATTCAGAGACAACATTTCACCTTATCACACAGACAGAAGTCAGCGCTGCTCATGTGGGGAAATAGTCCTGGCACAGGACTTGAGTAATATAACAATGTTCATATTAACTGGTTTTCTGTTAATTGCTTCATTGCAATGAGGGTAGATTGCTTTTAGTCCTCACCTTAGGTAGGTGGTAAGGGGAGACAAGAAACAAATCAACCCACAACCCTTCGACACCAAAAAGGCTGCCCTGAGATGTACTAAGCAAGTGTGAAGTATCACTGAGTTCCCTAGAAAAACTATCAGGAGGAGGAGGAAAAATTAAAACTTTTATTAAAAAATAAATAAAACCCTACCTCTTTCTTGTGTAATGGCTTGATTCTTTATATTGATTTGATTTTTATTTATAATTTTTGCCATATCATAATACGGATCCAATAATTATAGCACAAAGCAAACAGCACATGCCCCCTCTAGCACATACAGCCCATCTCAAAAGACTCACCTTCTCAGTCTCCTCAAAATTACTGTATAGAAATAAAAATATTAAATAAAAAGGACACAGATACCAGCAATTCAGAGTAATCTTATCCAGCTTGTGTTTTTAAAAATAGCCTGCAAGTCGCACTAGATTTTTGTTTCATTCCTACTAGCACGTTCAGACTTGTCTCAAACTGAACCTCATTGAAACCTACCGCAATTTTGCCTTCAGCAGAAGAGGAAATTCAGTCTTGGTTCAGGCATATTCAAGTCTCCAGGGTAAATAACCCAAAGGGTGTTCATGGGCAGCTCCTCATATTAGCACTATGCTTATCTGAAGTGAGCTTGGAGCTGCCCCTTTCCAAACCCTACCCATGCAGGGGATAGACCAGAGCAGGCGACACTCTGGAGACCTGAGCACCACAAGCACCAGCTCAGCTCGCCCTGCCACGGCCGAGCCCCAGGCGGGCCAGCCTCACAGCACCCAACCAGCCCTCCAAACCCTCAGCCTTGGCTGGCAGCAACAGGAGCAAGAGCCATCGGGTACCAACAGCAGGTCCCAGAACCTGCCTTGGTCCCTTCCGCTTCTGGAGAACCGGGATGTCGGGTCCCTCCACGCGCAGCCGGCCCTGCTCGCGGCACCCGCGTTCTCCTCGGCTCTCGCTAGCGCAGTCGGGCAGCCCTCGCGCTCACACAGCCCGGCCAGCTGCAGCCCACGGCCAGAACAAAGAGGCCCGTTTCTATTTTCAGCAAGAGCCACTGTCATTGCTTGGGCTGGCGTCCAGCCAATATGTTTATTTCCTCCCCACTCCAAACCCCAAGCACAGGGAAAAAGAAAGAGACATCATCCTCCAAGTAACTTGTTAAAGACTGGCACGTTGGCTTTAACAAGCGCGACTTGCATTCAATCCTGAATACTTTGTGCAAAGCTCTTCCAAGATGACCTGGGCAGTCAGCAGTACCTGAGCAACCATAGCAGCACGTTCAAACGATACCAAATACTTGTGAAATGAAACACAAAAATCCGGAAGTGGAACATGTGAACCATGGATCTTGGGGGAAAAGCAGCAGCTTTGCCAATGCGCATGGGAGCAGAGTTACAGCTCCTCTTTGCTGAGCTGCAGGTGAGGGCTACATCCAGAAGTCATGGTGGGTAAGTGGAAATACCACACAGCCACCAAATCAGGATGGTAATACAAAATTATATGAGTAAATCTGGCAACCAAAACACGTCTGGAAGCCCCCAGAATTGGTGGATATCAGTGACCACCACATTTACAAGCTCTTTGTGACCTGCCAGTTGAGTAAGTGCCTTTTTTGCATTTGGCAAGAGACCCCCACAGGCCAGAAGCCCTGAGCACACCACACTCGCTATTGGTTTCCAGCTGTATTAGATTATACTTGCAGCATGGAAGTATTTACCTCCTGCCAATATCCCTGGAGCTGGAAGGAGCTCTAAGAACTTACAAGCCTTCAAAAAAGCTAATTAATGAACTGCCATAAATAATTTGCTCTCTTAGGAAGATAGGCACTCTTTTAACAGTAAGAAACAATTTTCTTTAATGAAGGAGGATGATTTGCCAATGCACATCCACATTTTATTATAGGTGTTTATCAGCCACTTATAACTGGTCATCAAGCAAGCAATCTGGCTTGTTAGGAAAGGCAACACAAAGACACCCTAGTCCAAAACACAGCACACTCCTGCCAGCTACACCATCCCTGGAACGCAAACCGGTGTGTGCTTCATTTTATCAGCCACAAACCCTCTCCTCTAGAGGGATCACACTCAGGCAAGCAGATTGTCTCTCCCAAGACCTCTTTGCAGGTCGCTGCAGGGATAGAAGAAGGCAGAAGTCAACAACCTCCTTCCAGCTTTGAGCCAAAGATGGCATAGCAAGATTCCCAGTGAAGACAGGCAGAAAAGCCAAGAAAAACCATGAAATTGAGAATTGTTGTAAGTTACCTACCTAGCTAGCGCTGTTACCCAGGAGGTTTTAGCCTGTTTTTTCATGCCTCCTTTAAGCAGGTTCCCTTTTGCCTGCGAGGCCCAGAAGGCAGCTCATTTTTGACACAAGCCTGAGCTACCAGCTCTACTGCAAGAGCGTAAGGATTTTAAGTTAAAACACAGAGCCGGTTCCAGGCCCTTTGAAAGGTAAGACGTGAGGGAACTTAAAAGCCTCATAAGCCCTTCTAAGAAATATTCACCCAGTTACCTCTCCGAATACTTCTGCATTAATTATTATTAGGATTACTATTAACTCTTATTAAAATAAGTACCCAAAAAGTTCAGTAGGGAACTCAGTATTCAAAAGCAGGAGACTTCTGCAAGCATTTTTTACTCAGAATAAGAGCACATGATGTGCCACAGCTGCTAGGGACTGTCCTTTTCGGGATAAGGTCTGCTCTTGGTGAGCTAGAAGCTGACCAGTAGCATTGCCAGCACTGGGGAAATTGAAGGTTGTCTTGTTACTTCCACACTCCATAAACAATAGAAGTGCTGAAATACAGTAATATTTACTCCTGTTTTGCCATCTGATTATACATATATATATACAAATAAAACCTGTGACTCCCAGAACCTGTAGCAGCAGAGTAACAGCCACAGCTTTTCATTGCACCAAAAAGGCGCCAAAAAAAAAAAAACCCAAAACAAAACCCACTCAGTTTCAGTGAAGAAGGTAGTATTGCATAAAAAACAGAAGAAATAAATAGAAAAATATAGAAAAACCTTCTCAATGGATCACATACTGCTTCCCTTTAGTAGTTACTAAAGAGTCAGCATCTTTAAGAAAACAGCAATAAAACAACCCCCACAAGAACAACAGTTTGGTTATGTAACCAGCCCAAAACAAAACAAAACCCCCAAAGGACTAAGCTGTTTATCTTTAGCAGAGACAGAGCCATCCAGGTCAAAAGAAGATTATAACAGGATGGATGTCCCCAAACACCCTCTCACCTGAGCATTTTGATGCGCCTTGATAAAAGCAGCTCTTCCAAGTATTGACTTCCACACTGGAAGGGAGATCCATCACACTCTGTAGTTCAGCCTTTTCATGCCATTCTTTGCACAATCAGAGCAGAGCTGAGGAAAACAACAGCCAAACCCCTCCCCAGCAATAGCCAACTAAACATCCCAGGCCAGGCTGCTGCAGGTGTCCCAAATGAAGCACTCAGTGCCCTCACCCACAGCACCTGCTGCTGCACTGGAGCCTCTCACACAGTGTTTAGTGTTAATATCACAGGTAAAGACAAACCTAAGACAGAGAGGGTGTTTAAATAACTCTCCAAGGAAGGATCAGCACAGCTTGTTGGCAGGGAAAGACCCTTTGTTTCTCTCAAATGAAGAATGCTGCAAACAGTGTGTGAGTGTTTAGTGATGGACCATTTCTAAAAAGCAGAGCCCTGGTATGAAAGCACTCGGGATCAACTCCACAGAGGAGATCTGAGGTTGTTCTGGGACAAGTGTCAGTGCTGTTTGCCAAGAGGGCAGATTTCAGCACAGAATTCCAGCTTGCTGGTCCTAACAGCTTATTTAAGGGGAAAAAATTGATTAAGATCTTCCACTGCTCTCCTGCCCACACGAGGTAAGGATGAGGCCTGCGCTGAAGGCTTGTTGTGTTGGGGCTTTAGGAGGGTGGCTGAGGGAAAGTGGTGTTGTAGGGGGTTTTGTGTATACATATATGTATATATTTTAGACCATGAAAGCATTTGGAGCGTATCCCAGCCCTCTATATTGTTGTTCCTCACAAATGCCAGACCTCCCCTGGTCACAGAAGGGTCCATTGGAGCTGCAGCACTGGCTCTACACAGCCAGCAGCCCTCTCGTGGGGAGGGAGCCGTGAACATTCCGGTTTATGGAGCAGAACATTCAGTTTAGTGTCAGACCCTGTGGATGCCGCTTTACAACCTGCACAGCCAGAGTGACTTTGCTAGCACCTCACAACAACTAATTCCATTTTGTTTGCTAAGCTGTTCTTTTTATACTGTTTGAAGACACGTAAGTCACCTGCAACCGCTTCCCTCCCGCAGCAGCAGATCAGATCACTATCATTAAAAACAAGGCATATGTATGTGTGTGTATCTCTATGAACATGAACCTATTCCATTCATCCCATGCCCCTGAACCTGTCACATCTCAAGCCACCCCACCAGAACAGCGCTAGGGGACTGGGTCCATCACGTCACTGCCAGCAGACAGGTCATCCTCTCATATAGCTCTGCTTCTAGGAGACCAGAAAGATGCCAGCAAAACTCCTAACAACTGTGTAGAGTACCCAGTATCTTGTTTGACTGCAAAAGGAATTAAAAACTCATTTTACAGTGCATTTTTAATTAAAACTTCATTATAAGAATTTTCTTTTAAGAACAGTAGTGTACTACATATTAATGGAAATATGTAACTTTATCCTACAAATGGGACTTTCACCATATTATTCTTACAGTTCAAAACATATGAAAAATAAAATATGATATATAGCTTTATAAATTTCCCCACCCCCTTTTAAATCCTTTTTCTTTAAAATAACAAAGTATCAACTCTTTCCTGGTACAGTGCATTTGCTATCTGTGAGCCACAAACCAAGTAGTCACATCAATGCCAAGAAAACAGCAACATTGTTTGCAAAATATTGAGAGAAAATGATAAAAAAAATAGTAGTAGTCAGCCCAGTGCTTACAGAAGAGACAATCAACAAGAATTGAAAAAACAGCACATCTTCATATTACATAGGATCATTATAACATAGAAAACATTATAGAAGACAGGCTGGAAAAATATATAGTGATTCTCAGCAAGCAGAAACTAAACTTTGGCACTTGCTCATAAAAAGGCCTTTCAAAACAAAACTGAAATTCACTTAATCACAGCTTGTATACTTAAAAAAATAAAGACATAGACTAAAGCAAGAGAAACAATAGAGAAAAGTTTACAAGTCAGGTCACCACGAATTCAGTACATTCAGCCTACAGAAAATACAAATACAATCATTCATCCATCCACCTATATGGGGAGCCTGGCTAAGGAAAGAGAGGTTTTGGGACTGAGCCTCACCTGGAGCATCTCTTGAGTTCAGTGAAGCTAAGTGCATTGCACAAGCAAGGTATCCAGCCCTTCTTTGAATTTAACTAGAATAGCATTTACATCAAATGTATCACCTCTGTCATAAAACAAGGATTTCTAATCTGTAAACTGAAAAGCAAGATCATTGTACTCCACATAGCAGCTGTTCTACTCTACCCATGGTTGAGTCATGCCACGGTAGTGCAGGCATTATATAATTTCTTTAAAAAGAGCTTTAAAAAAAAAAAAAAAAAAGTGTTTCCTTGAATTCCAAGGGGGAGGATAGAAGGGAGGGAGATCCACTTTTAGCCTGTTAATCTTTGTGCTTTGTCAGCACTGCGTGTTATCCAAAGGAAAACTATAGGTAACACATCCAAGGCTGCTCCCCATCCCTGCCAGAACTGATGCACTTACCTAGGGCCTAACCCCAAATGCTACTGCTTTTAAAAAGCCTGTTTTGGAGCAGGCCATAGGAGAGCAAGGGCTGCTCCAGCCAAGAGGTGCTGCTTTCATTGTCAGGCTCAGTGCCCCAAACCACCAGCTTTCTTTGCACCCAGGCAGTTCGCTCGATTTTTTTCTTCTTCAGAGGAGTTAGGGAAGGGCAGAGAGAGAAAAGTAAGTGCTTTAGATTGCACAAAAGATTGTCCTACTAAAAAGGGGCACTTAAACGGGAAAGGATTGCAGCTATAAATCTAGCAGGCGCTCTTCACATGTCTCCACAGGCCACTTAGTTGCACCTCCAAACACATCAACGTTATTATCAACCCAGGGTATGATGTTGCCAGGCATGTTGGTAGAGCAGTTGGCAATGTTCATGATGTCTTCAGCTTTTAAGACCCTGTCCCATATATTGAACTGGCTCATCTCCCCCACGAAGGCTTGAGTGGCATCAAATCTTCCTCCTACTGTGTCCTTTAGGCACATAAGAATTAGGATTAGATGACCAGGTTATTTCAGCATTTTCTTCTTTAAACTTGAAAATTCTCCCCCCGCAGCAACCCTGCTAAAAGCAGGTGAAAAGAGCAGAGCCAGATCACACAGACAAGCGACTCCAAGTTTCTAGAAGGGCCACTTTGAACAAGACATTGCTCCATGAAACATTTAAAAGCTGAAGGCTGAAACATGCACGTCAAAGCAGGTCAAGGCAAGCAGCAGTGCCTGTCTCCTAGCACAGAAAGGCTGTACCTAACTAACCCTGCACCCGAGCAGCTTCAAATGCAGAGGCTGATGTAGGACCCATTTTGCAAGCCTTGCGCAGGGGAAACTTCAGTGAGAATTACACAGAGGAATAGGATTACCCCAAAAGCTTTACGGATGGATGCCATCACTGAAGACAAACTTTTGGCTCTAAATACACAGACTTCTGCTGCCCATTCCAGATCAGTTACTCCAAGGGTCACTGCATAAGCCTCAAAGGTTTATTTGCTCCACCCACTACTTAAGGACTGAGATCCCATCTTGTGTGATCCCACTAATGTAAAATTGACAGCACAGGCCAGAGCCAAGCGCAGTACAGCCAAGCTGCATGAGAGTTACAGAAAAGCTCTCTCAGCCCTTTAACACTGAGACAGAGCATTCGCTTTGCACATTCAGAAGCCCAATGCAGTTTGTTAAATGTCAATTATTTATGGTAGGGATGAGGATCCACTGAACTCCTGACTAAAATTACTAGTCGCCCAGTTGTTAACCTGGGAATTCTGAAGAGTTTATTTCCTACTATTTATTATGATCTATGTTTTTTTTTTGACAAAAGCATCAAGATAAATAATCATATGTAAAATAAAACAAAGATGAAATAGTCACACAGTTTATATACAGTAGTTCAGTGAGACGTAACATTATTAAACAAATATTAAACAAGAATCAGATTTCAAAATCCTTTGTTTCTCCTTATTCAAAAAGGATTCATCCTCAGCCTCAAAGCTGGCCTCAGCCAGCTTTGTATTGGCTCTATCAATATTCAGACATTAATGTTTGCACTGGAAAACTTTATATACTTTAATCAAACAAACATAATGCAGAGTTCCTACTTTGACTTTAGATTTGCCTTTAAATTAAAGAACAACTTTAAAATTAGTGACATAGACTCCACTGCTATAAAGCTGTGCAGCTTGGAGCGGGTCAGGAATGCCAGACAGCAACTTCACAGAAGCTGGAACTGCCTTCATTTATTTCGCGTTACGTATCACAGTATATAGCAATTCGCATAGCAACATCTCGGTAGAGCATCAGTAACTGGTTACAAGCATTAACGTGCTAACATATCATAGGTTGCTAAGCCGTATCCAAGCGCCTAACCGCAAGGTTTAAAAACAGTATCTCAGCCCTAGGAACTTCCTCAAGTACAGGAGGTACTTCCTTAAAAATTGTTCACCGAAATTCAGTGATTTTGCACGTCAGCCTTTTCGGTCCGGGTTAAGGACGGTCAAAGGCACCCCCCTGTACAACGTCCCCCTACATAAAGCTTTTGGGCATGTAGCACAATTCTCCCTAGCAGACACATCTATAGAAGATGGTGACGGACTCACAAGTACTACCAGGCTCTCTAGTCTGTTCTGGGCCTCTAGAAGTAACATTTGACTGTGATAGGGATATAGAAGCTAGGAGGACAGCAGAGGGAAAAAAAATACACAGCAACCTGCTAATAGGTATGGGCAATTTGGTTTAAAGCACAACCACTAAGTGCATTGTGCACATGGTCCACCTTCAGACAGCTCCTTTTTGGCTGCACTCATATGCACATAACAGATACAGCAAATTCTGTCTTTTTCTCGGCCAGTTTTAAGCAATTTTGTTCAAATGACTCCATTTGATCACTGATGAAGTTTAACACTGTAATATGAAGACTGGGAATAGTTGCAACATGAATCTCCTGAATATTTGATAAATGAAACAAAACACAGAAGTGTGCAGTAGTATCAAGCACTGTTTGCTATTTGTTGATTTTTCTTCCTGATACTAGATAGCACCAAGACTAAGGACTTAGTATAAAGGGGAGATCTGTTTGTTTGGCAACTCTGATTTTTATTGAGTCTTTGTTTTTAAATTCTTGGGACACACCAAGGGTTTCACTCACCTGCTCCTGACCGAGGATCAGGACGCCCCCAGGTTTAATTGGGTGCCACGGAGCTAGATTCTCTCCAGTGCCAAGCTTCTCTCCATCCTGGAAAGCCTCCCACATGCCATCTCTGGTTGTCCATGTTACACAGATATGATGCCATTTTCCATCACTGACAAAGAGGGGAAGTTGGGCAACCTACCAAAAGAACAAACAAATAAATAAAACCAAGTCTAGCAGTGCAAGCATGGGTTTTATCTACTCTGTCCTCAGATGCATAAACTGAGGAAGCAGAAGTTAGTTCCCATTCAAATCTTTATTTTGTCCCACCTCATAATGCCTGGGAATCATCTCCACAATTCTCTATGTTAATGCACTGGAAATTCAAAAGTACAGTATGCTTTTTGTTCCAGCTGTGGGCCACTTTGTTCCAGCTGCAATCAAATGATAAAAGAGCCGGTCTAAGCTGCTATCAAACTACTGATACTGCAAGTTAATCTGCAGCATCTGTTGTTACTAAAGTTTCTTGTCTTAGCCCTATCTTCCATGGGATTTTCATGCTAGAGTTTCCCTTCGGGCCATGGTTGCACTTGCAGGTAGCACTGACAAGAAGATCTGTCTGCTCCCAGTAGCGATTGTGGGAGCTGTATGTAGGGCTGCCAAAGGAGAGGAATTAAATTCCCTCAGGAACTTGATCTAAAATTCACTCAAGGCAGCATGGACACAGATGCAGTTGCTTATTGAGCAGTTCTACAGAATGGTAGATAAGGAACAAAAAACATTTAGTCTCACACCAGTGAAGCTACTCTTAGCATTAAGACAACAGAGAGAACATTGAGGAGAAAGTTACAGCTAAGGATTAGCAGACTCAAGTTTCCTTCTCTTCCACAAATCATTTAAAACAACCACCTTTCACTGCTATTGATTCCAGGTGATGGTAGGACCCTTAAGAGTCCTTAACTAGCCATGTGACTGAACAACCTGAGTTGATGATACAGCTTTGTAAACACCTGATCCCCAGAGAGCAGTGAGTTACTAGGAAACCTGTCAGGCCAAGGAACACAAGGGATGGGGCCTGAAGGCAAGTTGTGCTACAATGCTGCCTGGCTAGGTTTAGAATCTAGTTTTGTTTATATTTATTCAAAACAAGGATTTTAGCCATCACCAGACATTTATATTTCATAATTAGTCCAAACCAAAAGTGAGGGAAATAAAAATATTTACAATTTGTTTTAATAATAAACTTCAGCAGTTCTGATTTAATTCTGAAGCTTATCAGAAACCACCACTGGTATGTAGTAGTGAGGGACAATTCTTTGCTGCTTTTTTCAAATACATAAACTCTGAAAAAAATGCACTTAACTTTGTCCGAGAGTTAAATGTATCAAAACCAATCTCAGCTGATCTTTGTTCTTTTTTGTGCCAGATTTTAACATACCTAAATTTTAGTATGAGAAAAATACTGCAGCTAGCTTAGATAAAACAGACTTTGTAATAATGTAGCTTCAAAAAAAAAAAAAAGTTACTTCTTGCTTGCTTTTTTTTCTGAAACAGAATTCAAGCACAGGAAGTCTTGCTATTTCAGAGGATGAACATAAGTTTGTGCTCAGCTAAATATCCCGCTCTCTTGTCTCAAGCAAAGCACAGATCTAAGCAACCACTTGACTTTGAGAGTGCTTTTGTCAACTTGCAACAAATACACGGATATTGAGAAAGGACATGGACATTCTTTTATCTCAAAAGGCCTGAGCTATGGAGACTCAGAGAAAATAAGTTGGCAGAGAGGTATATAGAGTTCAGGATTAAAAAAAAAAAAAAAGGCAGTTATGACCACGTAGACCACCAGGAAAGTTATTGGTTCTCACCTTATCATTAATTAGAAGTTCAATTGGATTATTCCCCCATTCTATGAGGACAATTTCATTAGCCTGACCAGGAACAGCATATGAGAATGGAGTGCCAATTCCAGGAGAAGCACTTGATCTCAACCACAAGCACACGGTGAAAGCGTAGAGCTCTGGCAGAGTCTTCTTGATCTTCCCATATAAATAATTTGTGCGAAGAGGAAGAGACACTTTGAATTCGTCGGGTGATTTAAATGCACTGTTACCTAGAATTACATGGAAGAAGAAAAAGTTAACATTTAGTTTAATGTTTATACATTTTGGGTTAAGAAAATAATATTTCATATCATCTTTTTAACTTATTCAATTTACAGGAGGTAGAAAAAAACTACACTCAAATATTATTAAAAGTTGATTTTGCAGCACAATTAAATACAAGAATCTATATATTCATCATGCTAATTACTTAGCTTATTTTTACCTGCTCATTCAGAGCAAAAGAGTAAGTGGCATGCCATTAATGAGAGGCTGTTAAATATTTTTGTTCTTCATTGCTCAGTTCGTGGCTGGAGGCATTCCCATTTCACACCATTCAAACCATTTTAAAGACACTCACTGTTATTAAACAGAGATTCTCTGGTAGGCTCATTATTAAAACAGTTCAAAAATACAGTGTTTCTTCCTACTACTCCTACACAGTGATCTAGCACCATTATTCCCCACTTCATAGACAGCCGGCACAGAATCAGGTTGACTCTCTCATTTTGGCTGGCCAATCTGGAATAACCAAAAGCAGACACATTCCAGAACACTTAGCAGAGTTAAATTCAGTATAAGCAATCTCCATTCTACAGACAACTAAGGAGACTTGAACCAAAGGGTAAAGCTGAAGTCAAAATGTCATCAACAAAAGTGCAATAAAGTTGCAAACTATCTAACAACTAGATAGCAACAAAAGAAGAATACTATTTTCTTTTCCTAGAAAGTGACAGAAAGCCAGAAAGATTCCGAAGAGATTTTTATGAAATTGAGAACTTGGATCAAGACTTTATGGTGAGCTGCAACACTCTGCATTATACAGTTGTTTGCATGTATACAAACTACTAAAAGCAGTGTAGTTCTCTAGATTAAAAAAAAACAAACAGATGAAAAAATTCACACTGTGGCACAATATAAAACCCTATGGCTCTGCAGCAGTTAGCCCATCTTCCTCAGTCTTCTGTTCTTGTGTCTCCTACCCATTCCCTTAAATTCCATCCCTGAAACAAATTTCATCCCCTTGCCATATTTCACACCACGATGCTGATGAAGATCTGTTGTCACAAAAGGTTGCCACAATTTTCACATGTAATTAACAGCTGGCATTCTCTCAGCTCCCATTATCAGAAGCAGCTGAGATGTTTTGACTGCATTTTTCACAGAAAGAGATTGGAAGAAAAATGGTGCTTGTCTGATGCTTGCATCTGCCTTGATCAACTTGTAAACCAAGAACTGAAATATTCCAAACTTACAAGCAAATGTGTGATCTTAGTCATTTCAGCAACCTCCACTAGGCTGGCACAACCAATCTCAAATATGATGAAAAGAAATAGATATACTCCATTAAAGAGCAACGCAACAGAAATACTCCATTAGGAACATTTGTCCACTGTGTGAAAAAGTTAAGGAAGCAAGAACAAACTGGACAAGAACAAAACTACTCTTCTTGTTACACTGCCTTCTCTTGGCTTGAAAACATCCAAAACTCCCAACGATAACAACACTGTCCATTTCTGGGCAATGCGCACATGCAGTGTGACAGTTATTTTCCCAAAGGATGTGAGCTATTTTTAGATAAGAAAAGTAAGAAATAGTGTTACTCCCTCTCAGAGAGGCAGAACAGATATAGCTGGAGACTTGTCCATATCTCCAGCAAAGCTGGGAAGCAAGCTGAAGCCCAGGCAACATCAACTGCAGGTCATTCTTCCATTCAGTTCTGCTTTTTTAATGCATCATTTACCACACGAGTTGCAGAAATTGGTGAAGAAGTTAAAGACTTTGGGAATCATGATGGTTGTACACACTTTAAGGTTTTCTGCCCTGATAGGTACAGAGGAATTAACTGTTACAATGACAGAGAAAACAAACAGACAAAAAAAGTACAGAAAATCCAGCCTCTCCCAGAGCTCATACATCAGTCACCTCATATTTCTTCCTCCTCCTTAAACACTCAGCACCACGAGGCTAGAGCACTCCAATTTGTTGACTAGAATAGATAGTAAATAATAGAATATTTGAAATAAGCACACAATAGCAATGCTGACTGTTTTCAAAGGATGCGCAAATCACTTCAAATATAAATTGACAGAACTTTGTAATCTACAAATCATTAAGTTTTTATTATCACCCTCAGTTTCAGGTGTCTGAGGAACCAAAGGCACAGAACAGCTAAGCAAATTCTATTTAAATAGACAGCAAACTACACAATCGAAAAAAAAAAGCCCATATCAGTTCCTGGCCCAAATTCTTCCAGTCTTTGGAGACTAGTAGGAAGACAGCCCTCTCTCCAAACACAAAAAGATGTAAGTGGGAAGGGGCTATTTTTAACCTAGGTAAATTACACATCCTTGTTCTCATTCTCCCACCACGGCCTTTCTCTTTCTGATGACTTACCAACATGAGTCACTTCTTTCAGAGATGAGGACTGGCAATACTTGTCACATAAGGCATATTAACAGACTACTAGTTCACTAGAAATTTAGCTGCAGTTTAGATTTTCTCTTAGCTCTTAGGAAAGCAATAAATGACAGAGCCATTAGAAGATCTCTTCTTCCTCCTTACTTTTCCCTATGCTTCACACTCTTTAAATGAAAATAATACATACTGTATTATACAAATGGATCCATTAGGCTGCACTTTAAAATTCATAAGCTATGTATATCTGCACCCTCTTGAAAGCAAGTCCATTAAGTTGCTTTTAAGCAGAGAACCCATTCATCTTGGGAAATCATTTAAGAGCAGCAAGATTAGGCAGTAGTATTTAGTGGTACTCTAGTTACCACAACCCACGACACGCTCCACTCTGCGGGAATATACTGCCAATACAGATAGCCCTGTTCTATAGCGCATTTCCATGGGCATTCAGGATTCAAATCAACTGACTCTACTTAGGCATGCAAATCTCAATATTTAACCTACATAACAAATTAAATGGCTAGAATTAAGGGAGTGTCCCCCACTGGCACCACGTGCCATCTACTGTAAGCTCTAAAAGCTGCTTACGTGGGAAAGGACACAACTGGAGGGTCTGTAGTGACTCAAAGCATGGCCAGCAACAAAAAGAAAAGATTTTATCCCACTTGCTTCTGAAACAGCAGGTAAGCGTTCTGGTGTAAGATCGCGTTCATTACTTCAAAGGCAGTTGTGCTAATCAAGTTTAGCCCATGAGGTTTTCAGTTCGCGTGAAGGAAGGCAGCGCTGCTTAGAGGTCTACCTGGCGTTGGCGAGGGATTTGACACACCACTGCCATACCTCCCTGTATGCCCACCCACCCCCCTACAGACCTTTTCATCCCACAAGGGCCATGACATTCACCTTCACAACCTACACAGTTACTCATGCCAAGGGAAGACAGGAAACCCAAGCCATGCAGGGCCTTTCAAGCAGGAGCTCTGTGAAAAAAGGCAAAAATAGAATCCAGGTATTTGTACTGTCATCTATTTAGCATATGGAAAGGTGCCATAGCATTAGAAAGAGGTTGTATTTCCTTCATGACACACATTCAGATGACTGCACTGGAAGGAGGATGAATTCATCAATACAGGGAAGCATTCTTTTTTGCTGTCTCTGTCTTTTGCCGGTGGGCTGACGTCTCGTTGTGAAGCAGAGACTTTTCATCCTCGAGCTCGGCCACTTTGCTCAAGAGCTGGCGCTCCAGGTCCCCAAGCCTCCGCTGCAGCATCTCTCGGAGCTCCGGAGGCAGCGCTGCGTAGGACACGTTGGCTCGGAGCTGGTGCTTTGGGAAGAAGGAGAAAAAAGTTTATGCTATTCCTATAGCAGAAATTGTAAAATGTGGATATGCTCATGCCTCAAGAGGAAAAAAGGTCACCAAGATCTCCAGCAGCTACAGAAGAGGCATTGCTTTTTAGTCCTGGTCACAGTCAGTGCTTTTATGAGCACTGTACCCAACAAGTCCTGAACCTTTAACAAAGATTTCCTGTGTCACATATTAAAGGCTCTTCATACATTTGTGTTCAACAAAAAAAAAAAATCAATGCAGGAAGCCAGCTGCAAATAGTCCACATATTTATGATGATACAATGCACAACATGTAGGTTTTAGCTTCAGTTATTACAAATGATGCTACCAGCCTAATTCAACAGAAAAACACTTGTTGTAAACAAAAAGTTGGACTACTAAAGCACATTTACTAAGTAAAAGCTCACTCAGTTTTTGTTTGACAAGCAGTGAGACAGATATTCAACTGGAAATACTACCCAGTTTGATTATTTTTATTAATCTGAAAATAAAAAATAGGTCTATTTCTCAGGTATGACCAATACCTTTAAGGAATACTGTCCATATTATTCTGGTCAAGTTTCACTTCCCCCTGTGCTAAGATGTAAAGCTAATATGAGATGCCTCAGAAAGAGAGTAGCAGCATTAAAAGGATGCTACAGAGAATCAAAAAGCTACTTAGAAAAAAAATCCATGTTGTCCATATCTTGTAACAAAAGAACCTGTAGGAAGTTACTCTAAATCCTCCCAACTTTCATGAATCCTTGGAGGATCTCAGGAGAACACACATAGGTCTGGAAAATGAGGCAATGCCCAACACCCTTCCTGTCACTACAGTTTCTAGCACAATTTTTCCTCCCTTTGAGGGCCACTCAACCAAGGCCACAATCCAAAGGCTCCTGGAAACCATTTATCAGCAGGCTTGGACCAAAGCCCCTTTATTTTCACACAATTATTCAGCACCACGTTGGTGCTGCTGGGGGCCAGCTCTAAATAAGGCACCGTGTCTTGGCCAGCTGTCCAGCACGGCTCCTCGCGGTTGTCCAGCACCATATGCCAGGGTCTTATTGCCTGAGATGTCAGCATTACACCTAAACCCGGGGAAGCTGCACTCCCAGAAAGGGGGATTTGGGTGTATTAATGCAGAAACCGAGCTGGCAACCCTCAGGAAAGCCGTGCATCTTTTGTGGGTGGAATGGGATACACGGAAGAACCTTTCTGCCCCCTTCTCTGTTAAGGCAAAGGAGTGAAGACCAGGAGACCATGACAACCCACCCGCACAACCCTCTCCCTGTGCTTGGCAGCCTGGACGTGGACAGCTCCGCAGGGAGCAGCTGCTCCGGCCCACACGGATGGTGGATGTGGGCTCCATGACGGGAGCTTCGCCTCCCGAGCGCCGGCCCTACCTCGAGGCCCCCCAGCCGGTCCTTCAGGGTCTGCATGGTGCGGCTCAGCTGGTCGATGACCTGCGCCGGGTCCCGCGGCAGGTCGCCCATGGTGTCCTTGCCCTTGGACAGCTCCTTCCTCCACGCCGCCGTGGCGCCCTTGCCGTCGGGGCCGGCGGCGCCCTCGCAGCGGCTCAGCTTGCCCGTGAGCTCGCGGATGGCGTCGCGCTGGCTCCCGATCGTCTCCTTCTGCTGCAGGAAGGACTC
>NW_010587638.1:296327-339602 GCF_000705375.1 Tinamus guttatus | reverse complement strand
TTTTTTTTTTTTTTTTTTAAACACTAACCACAATTATTTAGCATTTATAATCAATGAAGTATTAGAAACTTTTCCAAGTACTGTACAAACACCGGTGAACATTCCCTGGAAAATCTAACAAATGCACAGTGAAGTTAAGACTGTAACCTCTAGTGGAAAAATAAAGAAACAATTTCTTTATGCATTAGCAGAGGATGCTCTTAGGATTCTAAAACCTTCGAGTAGAATTTCATGAAATTAGAGACACTTTAGCACAGTACAAATCATTATTACTATTATGCAATTAAATTAATAATAAAGAGTAAATAAATGATAAAATGTAATTGGAGAGATTTTCAGACTTTTACTTCAAAATACGAATTGCTTTGTTACAGGTTTCAAGAAGTGTGCCCCTGAGATGGTTAGATCTACCTGCTTCCTGAAGCCCATGTAGTTTATTTGTTCCGTCCCTCCAGCAAAGCGCTGTTGCAAAGTCGTCTTAGTCAAAGTTGACTAGAGTCACTGTTAAGTCACGCAAGTGAGAGATGTAGCTGGCATTCCCTATTCAAGGGGAGAGAATAGGGGACTAAGCTCAGCAAACATCCAGAAACTCCAATTTGTCTGAACTCCTTTTATTTTCTGGAGTCAGGTCTCCTGAGACTATACTGCTTTCTGGCTGAATGAAAAAGTAGTAGCCATTCAAATACAGAACCTAAGACTTAATTTCTGCTTAAACATCTAACTCCCATTGAAACCAACAGGATATCATTGCTTAAATAATTTTGACAAGCTTCTGCATGCCACAATGAGGGGGACCATGCAAGCAAACTGAGAACATCTCACCCATCAACTCAGCATCTTCCCAGCCCACATCAGTACAAGAAATTACATATCCAATTATTTACTACTTTTTTCCTCTATGTCTAAGATTAGATTTATCCTATAGCACATTAGATGCTATTTCTTGTGATAATGTCATAGGAAGAAGTATGAAGAACCTTAAAAAAGTCATCATAAATGATGATTTGTGATGGTTTTGCTTATCCTTAAGGCTCGTTACCCTACTGTAGGACAAAAGTAGACCATTGCTTTTATGCAGCTTGATTCCATACTGTACGATAAGAACTGTGATAGAATCCTTCCAAAATAACTTCACTAAACCTAAAGATAAACTCTGTTCCAGATTTTAAATCCCACTTACAACTCAAGGGTATTCCCAAAAAAAGATTTCAACACAAGCCACGACAGTGATAAAGTTTTTTGCTTTTGACTGATGAACATTTTGTAGGCAAAGTTTCACGATGGCTTGAAAGTTGATTGGGCTGGAGGGCAAAGCACAGCAATACAGATAACTCACTACTGCATTTGAGAGGTTTTTAAAACTTCTTGATGCTGCGGCTGTCAGGCAGCCTAGCATCTCTGCAGCCCACAAAATGGATTTTTAATTTTTAATTTAACTTTGACAGTTTCTACTGCCTTCAAAAGGGCTTTATTCTCTTTGGATATAGCATTTGCATGCTAGCTTGCTATCTTTCTTCATCTTTGATGCACAACTGTAATATCTAATACTGGCACTTTAATATTTAAAATGCCATTGGACTCTCAATAATAGAAAATTTTTCTGTTTGGGATACTAGTCTTGAGTTCAGGAGCTTTGACATAAAATTCTTCTGACATATTTCTACTTATAATAGTGGCCAAATCACTACAAGAATCTTCCAAAAACCTCTACACAACTTAGGAAAGAGTGCCTCAATTCTAAAGCGTGGTTTAGGTTTATAAGAGAGAGTACAGCTGACTTGTAAGGAAATATTGCCATCTTAATCTTTGGATACCAAGGGTTTGTTCCACTCATCAGTGTCCAGAAGTTCAAAGGAAATACTGGCCTAATTATTTTGAATGCTTTAAGCTTAACTTAGCCTCCACCTATAGAGTTAGGTTTAGGTAATTTTTAGAGGTGACTTAGAAACTCAGGTTTTACTGTAAGTTAATCAAAGTTAAGCATTTAATGCCTAGAGAAATTTTTGAACATGCGAAATGCCCAACTGCATCAGTACATACCTAAATACATTATACAGGCTGGCCCCAGAGACTTCTGAGAAAAAAATATCTTTAATTTTTCTAGGCCTCATATCTCCGTGCAGTGAGCATATTCCTTTTTTCTCACTACCCCTTCTCAGATTATAAACTCTCTCACAAGGCAGGAACTGTCTATTTCTGTATGTCTGTGCATCACCATGGGACTTGGTCTCACTTGATGCTCATTTGTATCAGAGTTGTGTTTATTTAGTCTATGCTCTTAAAAGAGTCTCATACTTGGACTACCATTTATAACACCCAGAGTTTAAAAATATAAGAAGACATAAAACTTCTAAAAAAGAAAATGAAAAATATGAAGATAATTATTGGGAAATACTAACTTTTCTATCTTCAGAAGTCAAAATTTATGGATGAAAAAGCTGATACTGAATTTTAATGCTCAGTTATCCAAAGTAAAGAAAGGAGATTCACAGACTTAAAAGACAAGAAGCTTACAGAGAGAAAAAAGTTTTTTTTTCCACTAAACTGATTCATGAATTTCTGACAAGTGGCCAGGACTTCGGGGGTGTTCAATGTAACAATAATTGCTGCAGAATGCTAACGACTTTGAAATGACTTCTTCATTTCAGTGCCTGAATGGGGAATAAACACTTTGAAAAATATGGTCATCTCTCTCTAGAATAGTCGAAGTTAAAAATATATATATATAGACATATTGCTTATATTAAAACAATCTGTTTCTTTGAAAATAACACAGAAGTCTATATTAGTATTGTACATTTATTGTAACATTTTGTAGGTTACAGGCAGCAATCTCAAAGAAAATAATTAACAAGGAAATCTGTCCTTTGAACCCTGCATAATTTGAGTAATCCCTAGAGAATGCATCATGCTGTCAAAAAAGACCAATTTAATTTATATGCCAACTCTAGCAAAACTGTAGAATTATTCACCTGAAATTATGAATTCAGTTCACCGTCCTTCTTAACATACTTGCCAAGGTAATCAGACCTCTTTGCTTTTATCTTTGATATCTACTTCTGACTGCACAAAAGTTTCCTGGCTACTAATTAGAGATCTGCCACAAAACTGAACTCAAAAATTTAAAGTGTCTTTAAAGTATCTTTGATATCTGGAAGGGGAAATTGTTAAGCATTTATACAAAAAGAAACATGAAACTTGGGTTTGGTAACAGAAATAAAATTTCACAGCAGCTAGGGTAATTACAACATGAGGTCTTTGTTTAACATACTTTAGATGTTTTTATTATTCTTGTCTTATATACCAATCTTAAGATTGGTGAAGATCTCTGAAGATGTTAAGAGATACATTCCCTTATTAATTGCATGTTCCAGGATGTTCACATAAGAGCACAAACGAAACATATTCCCTTTTAAGTCAACAGGATTTTTGCCACTGATCTTAATAGATTCAGCCTTTCTCTAGATGACCAGAAGTATATATTATTTTCTGAGAATCATTCATTAGGATGATCTTCCTTCTAGCAGAAGGGAAACAGGACTTGCTGTGGGGGTAATCAAGGCAAAGACTAACTTTGGCAGAAAGAATCACTACAGGAACTTTCAAAGCCCAGAAGATATGCAGGAGATCTTGCTGCCTCTGGAGTGCCCACATCCCACTGGTGACTAAAGAGCCTTTTCCCAGAACACAGGCTGTCTGTCACACAGTGATACTAATCACCAACCAAAGAAACAGTGGGTCAGCCACTGCAGGACCTTATTATCGTTCTGATACTCTACAGACATTTAGCCCAAAATGCCAAGCTTAGAAATACATTTGAGAAATGAAATGGGTTAGCCGCATGGAGAACAAATCCTGAGACCTTCGCTGGCCTTTACTGCTTAATTCTTACTAAACCAAATTCCTCTGAAATAGAAAGAATCTTCCCGAGCTCCAAGTGCAGTGTAAAGCACGGAATTTGGCAAGAGATATCCAAAATACATGCTAATATATTTTAAATTCTGCAGAAATATGTAATATATTGTAATGCATCAAATGCTTTTACATATTCAGAACAGGCTGTTTATTGTTCAAGCTTGTTTTCAAAGCTCTTATTCCACTTAGCTCCACTTAGATTTGGGGGTTTTTGCACAATATGATGGCACTGTGTGAAGACCTAATATTGTATTTCTTTCCTTAACAAGTGCTGAGATTATCTTCTGTCTGCTAGCTCCATTAGTACTACTTTCTGCATGGATTATAGCTTGCGGTGCAGCAGCGGTGACACATGGTTATTAAACTTAGTTGAAGGTGCCTCAGTGCCTTGCACAAGTGCTGGATAAATTACCTCTGGTTACATCTCTAAATACTGTCATGGGGATAATTATTACAGACGAAACACTCGGCCTTCTTTTGTGGGCTCCTCTGGTGAACAAGCTTATGCTAGCCCCTTGGAATTTCATTCTTTGAATAGATGGGTCACTTATGAGCGTTGATTTCTTTTTCTATACAGAGTCATATAGACTACAAATAGATCAAGTTTATATTACTACACGTGTGTATCAGATATACTCACACAATCACAAATACGCACTAAACAGAATTTATTTCTGAAATCATTCCAGGAAATCCACACTTGGATTTACAGTTAGAATTCACAGAACAGTATATAACCCATCTTGTGACCAAAAAAAAAAAAAAAAAGGAAAAAGAATACATGAGAGATTAAAAAATCCAGGACAAAAGGCAGAACAACTTTCTGTGCCTTTCCATTAGAGAACACTACTTTACAAGAAGCTAAGGCTTTTATGTAGTTAGTTTTTCAATTTTTTTCAAAAATGGAGCGATAACCTTGAGTTCTATCTACAGGGATTTCCCTTCTCTTTTCACTACTTTTACTATTTCTGTGGCTGACAATTAGAGATGCTATTATGACTTGACCCATATGGCATTTTGGAATGCTAAAACACCTGGCTCTCTGAGATGATGTTAAGTCTCCTCAATAGGTTTCATCTCAAGTTCTAATAATGAGTGCGACAAAGTAACGATCCATTGAGGGTTTCTGTAGAGTCTCTGTAGGCCAAAAAAAAAAAAAAAAAGGAAGAAGGAAGCTGTTGCCTCTGAACATTTACAAGAGCCCAGAATGTGCCCCTGCAAGGCAACTGACAGAAGAAAATGACAAAATATAGGTTTTCTCAACTTTCAGCTGAGAATTCTGCACCAAGTTTTGTTTCATGACTCCGACAAAATACCTGGGGGAGGCACACTATAGATTTTGTGGTGAATCTAGTGATTATTTTATTTATATTGGCTATTAGAATGTGCAGAATTTTGGCTTTACTGCAATCAATGACCTGAACGGGGTCAGCATTTCATCCACTGGCTCTGGTAGGTTATTTTTGCTAACAAGTGTTTGTCCATACGAAGAAAATCCGTACTTCACATTTTTAGACTCTATTTGTCAAAAATGGATTTGTATTAACTCCGGCCAAACTGCAAACATATTTTCAGAGAAGTATATATTCAATAAAAATAATCAGTCTATATAATGGTATTACCCCATATAGTATTCTTATATGCCATCTAAATTCATCAGCAGTTTTATATTCACCCTCAATTGACTTGTTCAGCAGCTTTCACATGGTATGCCAGTCTAAAATGATGCAACAGACTAAATGTGTTTCTTTGCAGATTAATACACATTCATGCGAAAACATAGACCAAAATATCAGTAATGCAATGTAAAAATTCTCAATATTCTGTATTTAAATTTGTTGGCAATATTCTGTGTATTATGAAATGAATGTCATTGCATTTCATTTATAAAAGATCTGGCTCCTGTGTTTTCATTGTTTAATGCATACAGAAAATCTGAAGTTGCAAATTCAATAGATTTCATTTTCAAATGAAATGAAACATATTTTGTCAATAAATTCATGTTCTTCAGCCCATGAAAAATGAGCTGGACTATGAAAGAACACATTCTAAATCCTTGCTGTGCCTCAGCCAGTCTGAACAAAGGCCTAAATGAGTTTGAGAACAGTGTGAAAAAAATCACTGATCATCTCACTATCTGTGTGTAGGGCAGGAAAAAAAATCCTACTCGTCTATATTTGATTGAAGCTTAACTGTCAGCGCCCACACAAACCGGAAAAATAGGATTAAAGGCCAGAGAGATATTAACAGTAGTCATCTTGTACATCTGTTTTGACAGATGATTTTCACACTTCACAGGTTTAACTAAAGATCACTTTCACAGCAGTTCTTACAAAGCTATACCCTTTCTAAATGACATGATTAAAAACAACTGAGGATTAAAGCATCAAAGTGTAAGCTCTCATTAAACTATCTGGAGCATTGATAGTAATGATGAATACAGATAAAACACAACACTTACCTACAAAATCTTGTATTAATGAGATGTCTATACGTTAAAATCCAATTAATCTGTTCAATGCTAAGAGTGTTATTCATCTATTTATTTCACTAACACTGTGAAGCTTTAAACACATACTGATCCTCTTTGATATGATTTTAATATGATTTCATAGGTTTTTAAAATTCTAAAAAAGAGACAGAGAATCACTTATTCTTTCTGCTTGTGAAATGAATGCAAACAAATGCCTTCCAAAAGTTATGGCTTCAAGCTATCTGATATATATATACACATACATATATGTATATATATGTGTGTGATGCCGTTTTAGTTCAGATCGATGACAAATAAAGCAATATGCAGCAGCAAAGATACAGCAGTCACTTAGCAAGGGATTTCTTTTCTGTTCTTACCTGGTAAGAGGGCTTGTTGGCAGAGCTGCTGAGGCAGATCTACAGCTCCAGGAGTGGAAGTTCCAATCCTGATCCTGGGCTGTGCGCCAAAGACCTCACCAGACACAAGAGGGCTCAGTGGTTGGTGCTGCGAAGTCCGAGGCAGCTGGGCACAGCTGTGTGCCCCCTGTTACAGATGTGCTAGGTGGTTGTGGCACCAGCATGCTGTGAAGAGATGAGAGACATTCTTGAAACCAGGAGGGGATTTTGGAATCTTTCCCGTAATATAGGAAGAGATGGTAAATATTTATTTTTCTGCAAACATTTTTAGAAGTGTAAGAAACATTAGGCTGCAAAAAGGTTTATTAATTTGCATCCCTGCTTTATTTTTTTCAATATTGTTCAATCGTACTGACATAAGGGATTGTTTATAAATGAAAGCCCCTAACTGAAAGGCAATATCCTTGAAATTTTGCCTGACTTACTTGTCCCTGTGCTATAAATCAGAGTTGTGGTCTACAACATGCTACACTGGGCTCAGTCCCCAAGCCTGTTCCTCTATTTTCCAAGCTAGAGGATAGATTTAATGCAACAGTTATGGAACTGCAGGACAGAGCTACCTAGTTTAAAGGTCACTCAAAAACCCATGTTCCTAAGCTGAAATCACAACTCAGATCTTTTAGTAAGAGACATTATTGTATAACATGGCTTATTTTCTCACTGCTATTCATTCAGAAGTATTCAAATTTTCTAAAAATAAACTCAATATATTGCATACATTGCTACATAAATATTGAATGAACTTAAGCACACACCCATAAGAAAATCAGAGTAGCTCCAAACTCCAGTAAGCAAATGTCCCTAACTTGTCTGAAGCTACTCTGGACTGTATGAAAATATTCTTTGAAAGAGCTTTAAAAATTCACGTGTTACTTAAAAATCACACATTAGAAAATTATTTTGGGATCTTCTGTTTCACAGAATCCAAGCTGATATACCTTAGGTGCATTACTGAACTCTCAATGTACTGACTGTACTGCAGTGGCTGCCTCTGATTAATCCATTGATTAATCCAGGTGCCAACATGTGTGTTCTGCCAAAATGTGTGTTGTTTGTGCAACCAGTGCAACCTTTGGAAACAGCATCTTGTAATTGAGCCTCCTGATGTAACTGAATAGATACCTACAGCAACCACAAAAGGCCATAATGTTTGAAAACAAGTATTTATAATTTTAAGCAAGTTTGTTCTTTGCATGTTAACTTTCTTGATAAGTTTCCCATGTTTATCTTTTTTTTTAAAACTCTTCTTGACACAATTCTTATCTGTAATTCATGCTCTACTCACCCTTTCTTTCCTCCCGAGCATTTGCCAATAAGACCAAGTCTCCCATGGGAATATTGTGTCTTATGGAGAACACTGTTTGGCTTACAGATATTCTGAGGCATTTTCTGTGAACTTTCCTATTCATACTTCCTGCTGCCCAGAATATTTTTAGAAAGCAAATACAAGGGGCACCAATATGGCTCCACATTGACACAGACTCAAAACACCTCTGTTTTAAAGACAACTCATATGCATGTGAAATTGCTGGTGCGGTTCAAATTTCATGGTAGGGAAGACAATACATTTCATTGGTTAAGTCAGTATCAGGTTTAAATTATCTCCCTTCTTAAAGCCGTGTTTCACTAACCTGAATAGTTTGAGCATGTTTCCTGTTACAGGGGTACTTCTGTATAACTTCTGTGTATGCTATATTTGAATAATCTGCAAGCATAATAGAATTTAGCACTTTATGTAGCATCCATAATCTATTATTAATTAAGTCTCAAGTCAATTGCTGTAGGGTTACTGCGCATTCAGGAAATCATTCCCCGAAACAGCTATAAAGGGCCATGAATAAGATACACCAAGGATTCCTTGGTTTGGTTCAGGAATCAAACCTATGTCCTTAAGAACCCTAGCTTAAGGGGCCCTTTCACAGACTCACTTTGACAGCTTTCAAAAATACTAATTGTTTTATGTATTTAGTAAAAGTATTATCAAAAATCTCTAAATTGGGAAGGAAAGACAAAAGACAATACACAAAAAACCTCTCCTTGATTGTGCTTGTCTTTCAGGGTGAAGAATGTGTATCATGATAAATTCACATGAAACTACTGAACACTAATGACTCAGAGGAATCAAACTCTATCTTAAAAGTATGCAGACTGTGAAAAGAATTCAAAAAAGGGAAAGGATAGAAAATTTGGGATCGAACTGCCTAGCGTACAAGCACGTCATCAAACAGTTAATTCTTAGTTTTGGTTGAATGGTCAAATAGTAGGAACTCACAGAAAGTGAGAAAAAAAAACAGTTATCTGGAGAACTAGTCTTAATATAGAGTGGCACATGCTCTCCAGAAGGAGAACTTGGAGGCGCCTCAACTACATTTCTCTTCTATTAGTTCTTTATTTTCCAAATATCATACTACCGGATAGGATTAAAACAGTGATGTCCAGATTACTGGCCTCACAAAGAAAAAGCATCCGTACAACAGAGGCAAAAAGATTGCAGCTTCTGAGATACGGGCGTTAAACAGAGTAGTGTAGTCCCTAATGGGCCTACAGGGCTGTACAGGACATCTTGTTACATGCCCTGTACAGTTACTGTACAACTAAACAATATCCAATCCTCACTAAAACAGTGTATTCCCTCCATAGAAAAGCTGTTATAGCTTTTCTTAGAAGCCAACAAAATTAGATGGAATCATTCAGGGAAACTCTTGCATAGAGAAATATTAGCAGGCTTAACATCTCCATTTCTAAGCCAAATTCCCACCACTAAAAGCCCTTCCTGATGTGTATATTGTACTTATGTAAATAAAGATTTAGAAGTCTTATTTTCAGTTCCAGATATGCCTCTGAGATATCACAGTAGCATTTAAAAGGCATTTTTTCCATTGTACACATATTAGCATTTTATGAAAGAAGTAATTAGCATATCAAATGCAGGAGATCAATTAGCTGCCAAAGCACCAGTCTAGGTATTAGCAAGCAATAGCTGTAATAAAATCAAAGCCAGGCTGGCCAAATGCTGCTGCTAACCCAGGACAGCTTCTCACAGCTGAAGCAGGAGAGGTTCTTCCATCACCCTCTGCACCAGCAGTGCAGGAGATTATGAGCATCCGTTTCCATTTGCTCCTATTGTTAAGCCAAATCCTAATGAGTTCCCAGACTCAGTGACTGCTCTTTCATTTTCTATGTCTGTTGACCGTGTGCTTTTACTCCACAACTGCCACTTGCTTCCAGTAACTCCTGCATTTGCTTCTCAGCTTTTTTCAGGTTCAGCTCAGGAGCTGTCTAATCCTCCAGACCTGCCCATGATGGAAAACCAAAAGCTTCTGTGCAGAAGGAGCGATGCTTCTGGGGCACAGTACAGTTCAGCTGCCAAAGCTGTGTGCGTCGAGGCTCTTTGAGGTTGTGAAGGAGTCTGAAGAGGATTTAACTCATGATGATGAAACAGGACCAGAACACTGCAATGCACAAAGCAGAGATCAAACATATTTGCCCTCAAAAGAAGTGTAAGAAATAGTGAGAGAGCTCCAATGCCTTGGTGAGCCGAGAAGGAGCAGCCTGAGGCAATACATGTCCAGAGAGCAGCAAATTCAGCAAAGCAGCAGCTAAGCACCTTATTCTGCAGTCTAGGTATAACACATTTCTCATGAGATTTTCCTATATGTAAGAGAGAAGAAAGCTTTCATTTGGAGGGATGGGGGCAGAGAGGCAGGGAGGAAAAATGTAATCAAATTTGAAGTTGAATCTGCTCTGAATTCACCATACAATTTTATGCCAAACACATCCTGACAACTACCATTCTCCACTTGTCACTGAAGCTTTACCTTCATTGCAAAACTTCTTGCACTTCTGCCTCAATCACACTCCTAGTGATACAGATGGCTCAAATATCCATTGACTGCAGGGGGACAATAATCTTTCATGAACAATTATCAAATTTCTATCTGCAGACACTATTTAAAACTGAGTCATATTATATGACCACGCATTCAGGAAATGAAGGCGACAGTCTCTGACTGAAATTTCATCTGTCTTAAAGCAGAGACAAATCAGGAAAGGAACAGCAGATCGTGGTTTAGCATTAGATTGATTCACATTAAAGAGAGAAAACTATGCAAAAGCTATAGCCTGTTATGATTTGGTTGCTTTACGAATATCACAAAGTATTCACCACAACGTAGCATTTTTCTTTTACCTCTTTTCACTTCATGCAAAGAATAAACAGCATGAATCTTTCAAAATAGAAACTTTGGTTTAATATGCATTGCTTTGAACTAGATCTCAACAGGATGCCGACACACAGACAGTAAATACTAGTTTCCAGACCTCAACTGCAATATCTTTCTGAAAAAAAATAGTCATGCAAATTGACTATATTAGGAAAATAATTTTGTTTTCACTCTTTGTTAAAATTTGTAATGTCCATTTTTAAATGCTGAAGAGCCAACCTCAATTTTATCCAAATGCACTATATGTTTATTCAGTATTATGTACTACTAATAATGAATTACTTCTGCAGTTGACCAACACTCAGGTCCATGCAAAGGAAGAATAGTTTAACAGTTATCAAAGAAAATTCAAGGCCAACCCAGTTGTTCCTAAGATTTCACTTTGCAATTTTCTGATAGGAATTGCTTTTGTTGCTGTTAGAAAAGTGTTGGGCTATTGAGTGATAACTGCTGCCTTACAAAGATTCATACTGCACTTTTCAAAGGAAGTTACAAAGGTCAGCTCATTTATCTTGTGCCTGGGATATACTGACGTGCTTCTTATACATTAAAGAAGCCAAACTGGAGGCAACAAATGGCCCCTAAAACAGAAGTCTGTCAATGGAAAACTTAGGTCTTCCGTTAGCTTTATGGTGAGAAATGCCAGAGAGGAAAAAGAAAGGGGGCAGGGAACTTGCGTTTTGCTTGTATTTGCTATTGACATTAGTGGAAATTAAATATTATAATAAAAGGCAGATTATACTTAGATGCAACTCAGATATTGTAAAAACACAAGTAATAAAGCACCTACATATACTCGTAATTCGGATAGTTTGAAGAAAAACATGTTTTGCTTATAAAGAGCACAGAAAGAGCGACATCAGCATTGAGCTCATACAGAACACTAAAAATTGCTCATAATTCCCTGAATATTCATTCCATTTGTGTTTAATTTGCAGCATATGATGTTTTATGCTAGCAATTATATAAAACAAACAGTTATGAACACAGATAAAGACCTGGTACAGAGCATAGTGCAGTGTAACTATGTAACCAATTATAAAGCAAAAATACTGGCATCATTTCAAAAATGTAAAGCTTTTCATGCAGCTGGAATAAGCATTTATTATTTACACTCTGCAGACTCTTCATTCACATCTACCAACACGTTTGCCATTTAGTATGAAAATGAATTAGCAAGGCAAGAGTCATATGATTTTTCTCCAATGAACTTGAAATTTGATTATACTCAGGCTAACCATTCCCATACTTCCTCTCAAGTAAGTGACAGAGATATAAGAGGCTTAAGAGATGCTTAGATGGGGCTGGTAGAGGCTACGTCAGACTAACTTGTGGGTCTGGATCTGGTTACATACCTGAGGTTAAATGTCATACCTTTAAACTTGCCAAGGCAGGTTAGTGCCATGAATAATGTAAACCATTCCACAGCAGAAGGGAAAAAAATATATATACATATACATATATCTACCCACTTAACTGCTAGTTCAATACACAGAGCATTTTTTTCCCCACACAAAAGTCTCCCCGGGTGTTCTTGACTGTGAAACATGGCAAATGACTGCTCAGAGCCCTGTTCTGCCTCGGTCAGTAGTACAAGAAGTTGAAGGAGTTGTCAAACTCACAGAAACTCAGGCAGCTGCTTTAAAATCTGCATGCAAGAATTGTATTACATATTTTTTTCAGAAACAGTATTTAAATACAGGCATTGCAATTATGTACTCAAATGTATTGACAATAATGTTTTAACATATTGTCTAGAACTAGACTATTTCTCAAGGAGATAATTGTTGCTGAAAAGCACATGTCTAGTCTTCATTTTAAAAAGTCATGTTGCTTTCTAATGGACAAGGCACTTCTGCCCCACAGATACTTCACTTCTGATGTTAAAGGTCTCTGAACATTTAGAGTTTCTCCTCTGTGCACAGCTTGAATTACCCAATCTGAGCAGCTCAACTCCCCTAATTCAATCCAGTTATAAAATCTAGGCTGCTGAGGAGTCCAATCTCAAGGTACTTTAAGATGTGTATAATATCTGCATAGTGAGTTTTTCTTTTATGATAGGAGCTTATTTTGGATTTGTTTTGATAATTGCCTGGAAATCAGAAAACTCATCCAAGTAGTAGGAGACTGATTCCATTTCCCCATTAGGCAGAAAGGTTACAAACCTCCTCTCCCGCTATCCAAGGAAAAGCAGCTTCCAGGCTACGGAAGCAAAGGCAGCCTCCTCCTGTCCTGTAGAGTCATTTTTTCGACTGTGCAGAAAAGACTCAGGATTCGCAGATGAAAGTAGAAAAGCAGTCATTAAACTATTATTCACACAAATTACTGAACAGAAGTCAAAGGCTATTTTACCACTGGCTATCTCTTACACACAGCCAAATCATGTGCCCTTTAGGATCAGCTGGAGGAACAAAGCAAATACCTGAGAACTCATACACTGTCAGAGCCAATACGCAACCCCAGCTTTGGCAAACTCTGTATGATCAAATTCCTGTGAATAAAGATTAATTAAGAGATTCTCCTAATGGTGCTGCAGCTCCTAACTTGACAGCAATCTGCCTCCACAAAAACAAAATGCATTTACAAAACACACTGAGTGGGTATGAGAAAGTATTTGGTTACCAATTACTATTGAATAAATGGGAAAAAAAGTAATGGCCCTGTCATGTTCCAGTTTTGACATACCTCAAAAAAATATTTCTCGGCCTTCAGGCAGGGTGAAAAAAAAAAAAAAAAGGGAAAAAAAAGAAAAGGACACATAATCAGGTTTCCCAGAATGTGAGACAAGGTCCCAGAGCATCTCTTAGAAAAGTCAGAGCCTGTACTTTACAGCTATCTATGCTCCTGGCAAAAGACCAAATTATACTTAGCTGGAAAGCAAAATCTACACTAGGCATCAGGGACTAACTTAAAAATGTAACTGAAATCCTTCCTTAGGAAAAAGAAAGGTAAGATTTCTTATAAAGAGAGAGTGCTGCCTGGCTTCATTAGGCTCCAAGGCACCTACCATATGACCAGTGGAGGAAGAGCCCTTGCCTCCAAATACGGCATTACAGAGTTTGCTTTTTCGCCTGCAAACAAGATCCATTCACGGGCACGGGTAGGAGATGGGGCTGTCGCCCACCCTGCCAGAGAGGGCTCAGGGTGCTGGGCAGGCATCTCTCTCTGCAGGGCTGCACGCTGATGCCAGCAGGTAGCAATGGGCCTGGGGAGAAGCATCCGTGATCCCCAATTCCTTCAGCATCACCCAAAGACCAACAGGGAAGCTGCAAAAAGGAGCAACCTGTAACACCCAACAGAGCCAGTGCAGAAAACTATTCAGTGCAATTAACCAAATGAAGAGGTTCGCAGCGGTTCTGCGCATGGCTCACACAGCACAGGGGTAAGTGCAGCCAAGCACTGACCGTAGAGCTCAGTGTTCGTGACCCAGCAGCAGTGAACTGCCAGTGCAAAGAGGGCCCAAGCTGCCCTCGCCCCGAGCAGTCGCGCGGCTCCTGCCGTGGGCGACGCGGCTGCCGCAGAGACCACGGAGCAGCCTTTGGCCTCAGCTTGCAGCTCCATCGCGTTAAACGAAATGCTGAACTGTGCCCAGGGACCTGGTGAACCCTTGGAAATCCTTTACATGAGTTTTAGCACTTACTTCATTAATACATAATAAAATACCGTATTTAAAATGAAAATTGGAATAGACATGACCTCTATCCAAATTCCTTATAAAGGCTAGCCACCGAACCAGAAGGGTCAGATCATTATTACCGCTCAGAGTGAGATTTATGATCTCACAAGCCAAGCAGAATCATCCTTGGAAGTTTCATAGCTGTATAGAAGACCACCAAGATGATAATAATAAAAAAAAAAAAAATCACAGGGCTGTTAGAAGTAACTGTGATAAAAATGAAGTTATTTCTCTTCCCTCTCAATTCCACACCAAGCACTTGCTGGAATAGTTATATTTCAAACTGGAAATCAAGTTCAAATCATTATTAATACCATCGGACTTTTTGCTGGGTGAGGAGCTGTCAAATTATGTTATGCTCTTAATCTTCATGCAATTCTTAGATGAGTTCAGGAAAAGAACAGGTATCTCTTTATTTCTGGTTTAAAATGCTTTATAACTCCTACTTGCACTGGCACAAAATAGGATGCCAGTTTAGTTCCACCTACAGCTCTACCCTTTTCTTGATTTCAACACAGAACATGGGTGCTCAGGGAATACTAAAAATCTCACTTATAAAGAAACACTTCTGAATGTTTTGTCCTATTCTGTAGCCTTTTCTTAATGATCAGGATGAAAATCCAATTTGAAAGAATGTTGCTTTGCTTTGATATAGTCATTGATGGATGCATGCATGTAGATAGCCTTTTACTGATAAATAAACTGAAAAAAAAATCAAGGATTTAAGGGTGTGGATAGATGCTGAATGATCAGTGCACCAATATCTAGCTGGCTTCACTACCCCAAGGGTAGGAGGAGGCAGCATCTGGCTGGCTGACCGTGGAGCTGTTAGAAGTTACCTGGAATAAGTTAAGAGCTGAAGTTCTCTATAATACAGATAATGGAGGGAAGTACCCAGATTAGGACATTACAGACTGATTAAAATAAACATGCTAAAACACAAAGAACAGGGGAGATGCTCCCTTTTCGTGCTTGTAATGCCAAATCCCAACTGGGGATTGCCCTATTGCCTACTGCCATTGCAGAATGCCATCAGGACAGGGACAATATCCTAGTTAGGACTTTTTTTTTTTTTTTTTAACTTGTTTATTGAATTTTGAAAGAAAGATTTATTCTAGAGAAAATTTATCTTGGGACAAATCTATACAAGTAGAAGAACGTCAATGTTCTGTCAATGTTTCAAGAGTAAATCGTGTGACACACTGCTATGAGTCACCCCCCTCAATACTGATTTCAGGCAAAATGCCACGGGCTCTGGGTGTCCCTCCTGGAGCAGGGGGGTTGGACTAGATGATCTCTAGAGGTCCCTTCCAACCTCAACCATTCTGTGATTCGGTGAAAATCACAAAAAAAGTCAGGCAAAATCTGATTAAGGATTACTACTTACTCTCCAAGGGCTAAGTATAATTTCTAGTAATCAACAGGTTTGAGGGAAAATAAGTCTTGTCAGAGCAAACAGTCCTACCAAAAACTGACTGCAACTGTTAAGAGCATATATCTGAACATGTTTAAAGCTATTAGCTCAATACCACCCAAGTTTCTGATGCTGAAGGAGAGCAATACTGCAATACCCAATCAGTATATAGCAATATCAGATCCAAAAATAGTTTCTTGTTACTAGATTTCTTAATAATTATCAATTATTGTGGGCGAAGGACTACCAAGAGGATTGGACTACTCGGCCAGTAGTATAATATATTCTTTTACTATAAATAGAAAGATAAAGCTGATATATTTTGCAGGAGCAGCAAGCATGGATAGACTGGAAAAGAGTAAAGACTGGCCATGTCACTAAGAACAACACAGTTTGCTTGGTTAACTGGATGTGACTAATGTTTCTCAAAACAGTCAAATACCAGGCTTACAGTATTGAAATTAAACATTGTAATCTCTGCCCCTACAAGGACCCAAAGAATCATCAACAGTGAATATCTGAATCCGACTTCCAATGCACTAGTTGAACCACTAGCTAAAATTTATCATCTGTGTTTTTTGTTGGGAAACATGGTCATCATTCTAAATTCACTGGTTATAAAATCTATGAGTAATAAGTGCTACAAAAAATGATTTGTGTTGAGTCTCCCCCATGTAATCTTGTAATATGTTACATCAATCATAATGTTGCTGCTGCTATTATTGACAGATTCATAATTTAGAGTTCTTTTTGTAATGTTTTTGCAATTCTAACTTGCATATCGGGAGAACAGGAGAAAAAAAATAGAGGAAACAGCTATGGGTTTGTCAAATATCTCACATTTGATTTAAGACAAAGCTGTAGTGATAATCTACGTTCATCTTGGACACAATTATTAACATCACTGACATTTATATAAATATACTTTAGCACTTCGCCAAATAAAATTACAAACCTGTAATAATGGAAACTTGTAGCAATCAAGTCAATGCAAGTTACTTCACTGTATTCTATGGATAAATAGAGTTTATATCTCACTTCTGTGTGTATCTCTGTTGGCCTTGATGCAGTGGCCTTCCCATAGTACAAAAATAAAACATTTTTACTTATCACAATGAGAAGCAGAAAAAAAAAAGGTTATTCATGAAGCCTGCCCTAGATGAATTTATACATTATTTTGTCACATAAAATATAACATAAAACCCAAGTATAATTATAACATTCAGTTTTGAGATTATCAAACAATAAAATCTTGCATTTGTATTAGACTGAAAAAGCACATGCAGCTGTTTTCTTATTCAGATATAGAATAAATAGAAAGAAATATTCACAGATTCATAGATCAAGCTACTGCAGTTTTCCATTGTAAAACAGATGGACTGAAGAGTTGGGAGAACAAAAGCACTGTCAAACCCTGAAGACCGTGGGCTGGAAGCATCCTTCTGGTAATATTTCATAATACGGAAGGTATTCAGAAGACTGCCGCAGAACAAATCAGTTCTCTTTTTGGGACACAGGATACACTGCACAGGGGTAATGGTTAGAAGGCAGCTCACAATATTCTCATCTTCCCTTTTAGGAAAAGACTGAAGGGATTTGTTTGGCTCTGATGGAGCCTCCACTTTTTCTAATCCTGTTAGCAGAGCTCTGCTAGGAATGATTTATAATATAAGCTCACTTATGAGGAGCAAACATTTGTCTTTGTAATAATGTGGCATACACAATGTATCAGGTATTTTCAAAGCATTTTCCCTGGCATATATATTGCTTCTACCTGATTCCTCCTCACCCGGTTTTCTTATTCTCTATGTTTCTCAGAATCAAAGGCAAAGCATGACTGTTTTCTACGTAGTACACAAAAAGATTTGCTAAGTAGTGTTGCCTACATTTATGACAAAGTTTCACCTTAAAATGGAAAAAGGAATACATTTTTCAGTTCCTTTCTTTTCTCTGTAACCTGATTATAACATGTAATTTAATTAAGAACCGATTTCTGAAAGAGCGGCATTATCACCATCACCCAATGCATAAAGATGGCACAAGGTAGAGTGAACAGGACAGGATGATGTCAGTAAGGCCACACTGTGCTCTGAAAAGCCTGAAGAAAAGATACATTTTGACAAATGCTTTCCTGGACCCAGCAAAATGTATATTGCAAAAGCTGGAATCACTGAGGCTTTGCAACATGTTTCACACACCCATTTCTGTTGAAGGATATTGAAGAGTTACTCCTACTATGTTCTGAAAATAAATATTTTAAACTTTTATGGGGAGAAAAAAAAAAGATAAAAAAGGATGGGAGAGAAAACCAGAGCACACTTCACAGCAGTATCAATTCTTAAGATCTTTAAATTTCAGAAAATACTGAAGCATTTCTTTAATTTCAGTAGTTTAAATGAATATATGAGACACACATAAAAAACAAAGGGAAGGAGATTCTTAACTAGTTTCCTGATAAATGAAATGATCTTCAAACCAGAAGTAAAGGATGTGTTACAGGATAGGTGACAGACTAACCATGAAAGTCTAACCTCAAAGAGAAACCATTTCCATGCTCTAAAAAGGATTCAATCCAATAACAGAGCATTAAAAAGATCAGAAAGGACTTTAAGCAATGCAAAGCTTAGAAAGAAGAAATGACCACAAGAACCACTTGTCGGAGGATATTTGCAAGCACAGAAAAGTGACATTTCAAGACAGATAAACAGAACCACAATGAGGTTTTATTAAATCAAATATGCTGAACACTAACTCCTAGCAACAAATTTACAGAACAGCATCCTGTAAATCTTATTATTTAGCCTGTGGTCAATTGGGATTTTCCAAGCAGCTTTGTAGTGCTATGCTCATTTGTACTGGAGTAAACTGAAGTATATGGGGATACATACCTACATATATATACATATATATGTATGGGGATATATATAATATGGGGATAATGCCAAACCTGGTGGGAGAACCGAGGCAGGGTTGCAGACGAGCAGCCCAACAGCGATTTCTGTGGCCTCCCTGCAGCTGGGACAGGGCAGGAACAAAAGGGCACTAAGAGGCTTGTGATGCGCCGGCTCCAAACCGAGTTCATTAACACTGTAGCCTTTGTAACAAGAAGGGAGAACATCTGGAAGTAAGTTCAATAATAAAAATGGTGTCACAAGATTACTGGATCTTTTTGGATATTGGTTACCTGTGCTTGCACTGCTATTGTGAAATTCTCCTCCTTTACATATTATTATTATTATTTTTTTAGCTGAGAATTCTTCCTTCACAGTGTGGCATATTTCTAGAAGGCATCAATCCCTAAACTAAAAACAATATCAAAATGTGGCTAAATAAGTATTTTACAATCGAGGTGGGGGAAAAAAATTTCTAACCACTGACATTAAAATTAGCATGAGACAATTTAATTCCTACATAGTAATAACCCCATGAATTTTCTCACTTTCCAAAGATTGTAATTAGAACACGGTCAGTTGATTATTTTGACTGATAGGCAAACCCTAACCCATGATTATTCTCATGATCTAAAAAAAAGCCCACTGTATGGCATTACACAACACTAATCTCAAGAAGAGATTCTACATTGTAGGTTTTATTATCCTACAGAGATTTATACTCCCATTATCTCTTACGCCCACACAAGATAAGGGAAGTGTAAATCTGCCTTTCTCCATGCAGGAAATTTCATAACACTGTATTAAAGAGGTGATTATTTTATCTTCGCATTTCATAATGCAGTTATCTTAACTACTACTATTTAATATGAAGACAGATGTTTTGACTGAGAGCAACTACAGAATCATACAGCTCTTACAATTAAAAACAGAAGTAAATGAGTTTTAACAAGAGGTTTATTGCATTGCCACTCTAGCAGCACTCTAAGAAGTCTACACATTCTTGCCCTTAGGATCATCACTACTGTTGGTCATTATGGGATTTAAAAGTACTCAAAACAGAAGCTGGTATTTCCACACAGAGTTGCTAAGCCAAGCTGATTTTCTTTGCTCTTTGTTTTCATAAATGAAGAGCTAGCAGAGAGTAAAATAACCACTTTCCAGTAAAAAACAACTAAAACATGATTTAAAAAGTGTTAACCTCACATATCTAGAACTGATGTAGGGAAGTGTTGCTTTTTAGAGGGCTATCCTTATCCTTAAATTCTAAGAGGTGAATTAAAACATACTTTCCATATTTTTAAGTTAGAACTGTATATGTAAGTCCATGACTCACTTTTTTTTTTTCTCCTCTCCTCCTTCTCTGTCTTTTCCTTTAGATTTGCTACCTGTTGCTGCCCAGGATTCGTAAGCATCATGATGCCACAATTCCAGTTCATCCTCATTGCTTGTCCATACAGCTGCCAGGTGCAACAAGGAAATACAAATCACAAGAGGAAAAAAAAAAAAAAAAACAAGAAATCCAGGGTAAATATCTGAATTAGTGACTGCCTCCTACTCTACACAATTATGGTGGTGGTACAAACAGCACTTTTCCTTAGTTCCTCAGGCAGAAGTATTATAGAAGTGATCGCCAAGTGATTACTGAGCTCCCAAATGGAAGGAACCTCTTAGATCACCAAACCTAGTTTGCTTCTGTTGGAGACAACCATCCCAAACCTGAAACCAAATACAGGTTTTCTCTGACTTCTTCAGTAATTTCAATGCCACAAATGTGTGCTGAAATTAAAAGTGAAAAAATCCATATGAATAAATGTTGACTTTAATCCTTATTCTATGGCTGATTTCCAGCACCAAATAAGATGTTTGGCCAAGATTTCCTGTAACTATTTGCAGCTGCCTAAGGGATTCCATTTTTATGCAACTTTTATAAGTTACATTTACTCAATTTATGAAACAGATTATTCTTTTTTCTTCTGAACAATGGTGCATAGTGTAGGGGCATCACATTTGTGCCAATTTATATGCATACAAAGAAAAGAAATACAGGCCAACTAGAACTAAATTTAAGCACTTTTTTAAAACAACATAAATGGTACAAGAGGAAATTCTGCTAAATATATCAAATTCGGTTGGATATTATTTTGCTATAGCTTCCCTCAGTATGACATCCATCATCAATGAAATTGTGATTGGTTTCTGACTGAAAAGCTAGTTGCCATCCACTTGAATGCTGCAAGTACAACTCTACCTGTTAGAAAATGACAGTTGTCATAGTGTTCCCTGGAGAGAAAGATCTTGTCTTGAAGAGGAACAGTCAAGACTTGGGGGTATTATAGATTTAATTCACGCTGTGACTTAGACATGAATTTAATGGTAAGCTAGTTTAACCATTAGAAAATAATAGGAAGGAATCCAAAGGGGAAAAAAAAAAAAAAAAAAAACCTTTGTTGGCACTGGAAGTACTTGTAGGAATATCATAATAAAATAGCAATGCTCATAATCCAGGACATCCTAGGTCTCTTTTAGTGACACTAAAGGGACACTCTTTGTTCTGTAACACTCATTAAGTTCACAAATTGCATAGTAACTGGAACGTAACTAATAGAAGTGTACTTCATCATGGTTATATGTGTCATTTTATAGACTTACATTACAGATTTTTATATGAACTAACATTTTCATGCAGGAGAGAAGGGTTTAATGAATTGCAAAACCATGCACATGAAGCAGTAGTAATACACCTTAGAGAATATTCTCATCTTTATGCTTGAGAAGGTTTGCATACAAAACTACTCCTCCAAATGAAAACTCTGACTTTTCAGGAAAAAAAAAATGTAGCTCACAGGAGCGAATTTTTCATTTTAGCCAAGATCACCGGATACAACTGGGAGAAGCGCGGCCACGTTCGCTCCTCTCGCCCCAGCGCGCTGAAGCAGAGCTCTAGGGATGCCCTGTAGTGTGCCAGCCCCTCTGGCTGTCCTGGCAGGTTGTGATCATCTGGGCAGACAAACACTCAAGCCAAATGTTTTTGGGTACCCCTCAAATCAAGTAAACCCCTGGCCTGGTTCTGCGTTCCCCCCAGGAGAGCCTTCCACAGAGAAACCCCCAGCCATCTGGTTAGCTCAGCTTTCTACTAGCTTTGAGCCGACCAAGTGGCTCAAAGCAGGAAGGAAAAAGAAAGATCTGCCTCTCAGAATTTTGTATATATTCAGCCAGGTTCCTATCCCAGTTTGATTAATGCAAATGCAAGGAAATCCAATGAGCACAGGGCCATGGGTTGGGAAACAATATTTTCCAGTTCTGCTCAATATTAAGCACAGCTGGTGTTTAAATAAACAAGAGTAACAACACCACCCTGAAAAAATATTCAGCTCCTATAAATCAGTGTGGCTTCGCTGAAGTCAACTGAGCTATACTAATTCAAATCAGCTGCACATTTCCTCATTACAGCCCAGCTATTTTCTGCTTGCTCCCCCGGGTCTCAGACAGGCTCTATATGAATACAATAGATTCTTTTTATTTTTATTTTTTTCTCAAAATGAGTATCAACCAATTTTCTCTTGAGTCACATATTCTTAACTTCACACTGAACACTACCAAAATGACGAAAAAAGGTTTAAAAAGTAATTGTCTTTTTTGATCACATCAACAAATTGGGTTCCTTAGAAAACTTTGAGCACTTACCTCATTTTTTTTTTGCCACTTAATATAGCTTAAAATACTTGAAGAAGAGTTTTCTATAGAAAACAGATCTCAGGAATATATAAAATACTCAATAACATAGGATATAAACAGCACCTCTTAAAACACCACATGTCGTGGTATGGCCAAGTTTAGTCAGGAATTATAAGGAACAAGATACTAGCAAAGTTATGATAAAAATATTAAGAAACTGAATGCATATAATTAATCTTGAAAGCAGAAGTTGCTCTTACATTAATTTTATATGCAAATATTGAGGTTTCAGAGGAGAGGACAGACTAAGATCTCTGCCATAAGGCTGTAGGACACATTACATCAATTTTCATGGAATCCCAAAGTTGCAGGCCTGTTTTCAAGGGAAGTAACAATCATATTTAGATCACAATAGACTTCAGGCTGTTCTTTTTCCTCAGGAAAATTTAGCATTAATGTTTTCAAAACATGCATAACATATAATCAGAAAGAGAGCCTGGGTTTTGCAATGGTTTTGCAAATTTCAGGAAAAAAATGTAAATTTTAACTAGTGCAGACACATCTGTTTTTGCTATCACATTGCCTCATGAAAATTAAACCTTCTAAGCAGACAAGGAAGGCCATCTATCTCGTTTAAGACAATATTGTACATACAGCCTATCTTGACTTGCAAAGTCAAACATCCACAAGTTAACAAATATTAGAATTAGACTTGTGTTTTTTCAACTTAGGTCCCCTTGCATACATGCAGAATGGCTGTTGTTAGCCGGCTCTCCACATTACTCATGCACAAGGTGAGCACTTCTCATTGTTAGGCTCGTCACAGCAATATGAAAGATATCTATTTAAGTACAGAAAATGTTTGACCCTGAAAGGCTTATACCTACTGCATTACCGTTAACAAAATGTCAGCCCATTCCAACGGGAGCATGACTAGTCACATCAAATCCTGCTTGGAAGTCTACAAAAAGTTGTGGTTTACAAATTCTGCTTGTAATAGCTGAGTGGTCAGCAAAGGACAAGCTCACCTTGTTGTTAGTAGAGTTAAGTCCCTTGTAAATCCATTACGACTTACTACTCCCAACTCACAGCCTCTGGAGACCTAGACACAGAGAATAAAGTTATCAGCTTGCTAGATGCCTGAAAATTATTGTTCTTCTCAAGCAGTTCTAACCAGCAGCATTTCCATTAGAACATTTAAAACATAAATACTTTGGGATTTTTTTTGCTACTGAGTCTGCAAGAGCAGCATCATCACGAACAGACAGACTGCAAAGCCAAGGTTGGTAACTGCAGTATATGAATTCACCAAGCAGAATGCTACCCTTTGTTGAAATTAACTGAGCAGTTTCACATACAACCAAGAACTATCAGGAAAAATATTGAAGCAGGAGAGTCATGGCCACATGCTGGGTCCTGATAGCTATGAATGTTGGGTCCATAAGAAATGGACCCAAGCTGAGGAAGTCTGCAAGAGCAGCATCATCACGAACAGACAGACTGCAAAGCCAAGGTTGGTAACTGCAGTATATGAATTCACCAAGCAGAATGCTACCCTTTGTTGAAATTAACTGAGCAGTTTCACATACAACCAAGAACTATCAGGAAAAATATTTCTTTTTAAATATATATGCATATATATATATTGACTTATAATGTTAAATTGCTTAAGTTTTGTAAGTATTCAGTAGACTGTAGGAACAGAAAAATTTTAAAGCAATTTGGTATCTGCGGTTTTGGTATACGAGATGCTTACTAAATGAAAACAAAAAGTTTTCCCATTTCATCAGCATACAAAGGTAAAAATATTCCATGTTCATTCCTTAATGATTTGGCAGTTTTTGCAAATTAATTAGCAACCTGGGAGTTTATATGGCAGAATAAGAAAGCAGATCAGTGTCCAATACTCATTTTTCAGTAGTTTGTTTCAAAATAAAAATGTATTTTATTATGATGGAAGTAAACAACCAAACCTTACTCATCCATCTGTTTCTGAACTCTGGGGAATTTTGCTTTGGATATCCTGCTTTGAGCTCCTCTCTAGATATTTTATTTGGTCCACATTTCTTCAGAACTGGAGTTTACAGCATTAATTTTGGTTCCATTATCGTAATTTGAATATTGCATAGTGTCCCCATGGAAAGCCAGACCCTCTAAAAATCTTCAGACCTGCAGCAATTGCTAAAGACCCAAGAAATCAGTGTTGTAACTCATTACCAGAAACAAATATCACACCAGCACTTGCTTTTGGAGAAACAAGGAGGAGATAAAGTCAGGCTCCAGAAATGTCCATATTAGATGAGTTTATGGGAACCTCTTCCATACTGGAAGAGGCTAGGGGATCATTTGCTTTGGTGAACTGTCATTATTGAACATCTTACATCATGACTATATGTGAGGCAGTCTTATTTGTTTATTTGCTTGCAAGTCCAATCAAGATGCTAGTGTTAATTTGTAGAATCTAGGCAGAAAGTTGCAGACGGTGCTTTTCTGGCACAGAACCCTCAAACTTGGCACATTCTCTGGGCTAAATTCATTAATCTCCTCTTTGCAGATCCAAGGCCACCTCTTCCTCCAAATTTTGCATGAAACAGAGTTGGACTGCAGGCAAAGTCATGACAGCTGATGGTAGTTAAGTCACCTTGCTGCACCTGTTAAAACACAGTCAAGGAATATCTCCTCTCACAACTAACAGCTGATATTTTACCCTTTTATTATGTGCAAACACTCGTAGAATTAGATAATACATTTTTCATTCCTAGTAAGTAAAGGAGGAAGAGATACTCTTTGCTTTCTTTAATCTCTTCTTTAAAAGGATTAAAAGTTCAAAGTATTTTTAAAAAGCACCGGAAAGTCTTTTCATCACTTTTAAAACTGATTTTAAATAGTGTGTTAAGAGCTCATTTATTTCATTCCTCCTACATTCATCTGTCTTCATCATTATACTTCAGAAAAACGCTGTTCCACTGTTTCAACTTGGGGGCTCTTTTTAGACTGACTGGTGCTGTCACATCCAGTTTCTCTGAAAATCACTCCATAAGGTTCTGCACCTTTCATTACTTCTACTTGTTCTGCTATTCTTATCAGTAAAGCCTGTACCCACAACGATTCTGCCTGTCACTTTTAAGATGCTGTACCATATGTCAGTGCTATGGTTCCAAGGTGTTTTTAAGGTTTGGTGCTCCAGATAAAGATTTTCACATGTGTTTGTTCACAGCAGCAGCTGGTTCAAGAGTAATTTAGTCTTTAACAGAAGCAACTGTGATACACAGATAATTCCCAGCTGTTTCCCTGCAAAATTAGCTGTTACTTCTCCCATTTGCCCCTTTTCCATATCACCCCTCTACCTGCCTCCATGAGAAATTATGACAATCTTTTTGTTAGGCAAAAGAAGACAATGCAGTATTCAGGGGAGCCACGTGGCCTGGAAATGGGAGTTAAGCTGAACGACAAAGCCCAAAGCAGTACTTCATTTACGAGACCTTTTCAATGATACACTGCCTGCACCAAGCCAAAGTAAAAATCTCATTTTACTAGGTTTTACAAGTACTTCAGTATTGCTGTGAAGAGCATCCTATTCAGGAGTGCAGTTTTCATTACGTTATTTCATTTGATTCAGTTCTGCCTTTGAAATAAGACAATGTTGTCAACATGTACCTTTATCTCAAATACATCAATGATTTTACTGCCTTGAAGCATTATAAAAAGCTGTTAGCTCTAAGAGGAGTGGAGGACAGTGTCAGGCATTAATAATTTGGATTCACTTCCTGTCTCTAACAAAAAAAAATGTTATGCTATATTCAAGCATCTTTGCCTTAGCTTTCCAGCTGTGAAACAGAGAAGAACATTTTTGCGCTTTCCACAACATACCACTGTGAGCCTTTATGAAGTAGACCTTGTTTTTCATTTCTTACCTTAAGTACCATTCCCGCAACTGGTCCCATTAGCTCAAATGAAAACTCTCAAGTGGTCTTCTATTGCTCTGTATAAAGGACACGCAAACTTTCTTAACATACGAAACTGGTCTCCCCTTTCAAGGGAGGGTACCCTTTTCCAATCCGAAGTACAACATTTGCTAGTCGACACATGGATGCTGAAATAAAACAAAGTAATTCTTCTGTTGTATTTCCTACCTGATTTTCTTAAGGGGGTAAAAAATCTACCATGCCACTAAATTAGCTAATGCTCTGATAGCAGAAAAAGTAATTTTCCTCTCTGCGTTTTACTTACCAACATATACAAGCTCCCTGTTCCTTTTGCTTTAGCCTGGGGCTTCCAATATGTAGAAACCTGCTGCCTAGAATGAAACTTATACATTTAATAAGAATTCAAGGCTGTCAGAAGAGAATTGGCTCTTTTATTAACTACGTAAGTCTGAAACTCAGTTAGACATTGTTCAGAGTTCTGTACATATCGGTATATATTTCACCATGGACATGTTCAGAGACTAAACAGCAATATAAACAGGGTAATTCCCAAATGAACATGGCATCTTTTCCTCAATGCAGTCATTTCCATGCCAGTTACTGGAGGCTTTACTTTATTATACTTTCTTTCTTACAATGTTCTAATGGGTGGCTGTATTGGAAAAGAAACCTGCAAAGAACAAGCAGTGCAAAAGGCATTGCTTATGGTTTTACACAACACTCAAAATTACACTTACTATATGGGCAACGTTGTTACAACAGATCTAGGCATTATTTTGTTTACAAATAGAGCTATGCTTCCCATCACAGAGGAGAGAAAAAAAAAAAAAAAAAAGAAACATAAGAATTGAAATGGACGTCAAAGGGAAAGAAATTCCTTCCCTGCCTAAACTGTAGTGCCATAAGGGGTCTGGAGCAGGACACTATATGCCACATCTTATTAAAGCAGTCCTATCTTCATTAAAACTGCAAAGTTCAAGTATAATGCTTCAGACCACTGCTGCCATTGGCAGAATACGACCACATACAAGATGTTGAGCAGTTCTTAAACCTGCAAGAAAGACTTACAAGATTCTCCTCAGAAACACAAGGAAAAGCATTTTATCTAGGCACATTTAACTGGCAATATTTCCCTATAGAAAAAAGTCCTGAATCTGTTTATAAGGCACAAAAGACTAGAGCATCAGCTTCAGAGCCCTGTCCTCAACGGGCAGCCCCGGACACCGTCACGCTCTGCCCCGCTCACTTGCTGCCGGGCTCCTCACAGCTGCCCTTTCCATTCCCTTAACAGCAACAGGAACCAAGAATGAGGCTGATCTGATCCTCAAATAGGCAAAAAGATATAGATTGTAGATTGAAGATAAGAAGGATGCAATGTGGGACCAAAACAGCAAATGAAAAGAGTCCAAAGGGGACCACAGCATGGAGAACGCTTGTAGGCCACATTCACAGTGTTAAAGGGCGGGCACGGTACCCAATTCCTACTGGACGCAGACCACCCGAAAGGCAGGCATCAAAGGAATACAGTTAAAGACAGAAAACATCTATTGTTTCCGCAGTTTTACCACAGAGTTATCAGAGACCACTATAGGGAGTGAAATTGCGAAACATTTTAATGCTTCTGAAAACGGATATAGAGGAATTTTTTCCCCAGATGGTATTAAATAACATAACAGCAAGCAGTCTATACTAATCCCCTGTGTTGCAAAGCAAGCTGGCCATGTATTATTAGAGATTTAGCTGTACTGGTGAAAACTAAGTAAAAAAATGAAAGTTTTTTTTTTTTTTTAAAAAAAAACATTTGGACGGGTCAACCAGTGTCCTTCACGGTGGCATCAGAACCTTACATTAAAAACTGTTCCTAATTTTTTCAAATATCCAGAGACAACCAAAAATAGAGACCAAATTCCATCATAATAAGCCTCTGGAACCACAGCCAAAATTAACTGTAATGACTAAGCACACCTCTCATGCCAGCTCTGAAAAATTTGGGACATCCTTTATCTATGACGATCTGAAAATAGTTACTATTAATACAGGATTCAAGTGATCAATTTCCTCCTCCTAAAATACAGAATTTGTCATATTAGCTGGTGACGAGCCTTTCATGAGGAACAGCCCCACGGGCGCCCAGGGATATACGGACACCCACAAGGAATGTTTCACGCTGAGTAGCAGCAGGACTAGGAGAACTAGGTGCAGGCTGCTGCGGAGGCGCCACGAGCAGACGGCCTCTCCGTGTCCTCCACAGCACCGGGGCATTGATAAACCACACAGAAAATGACAATAGCGTCGAAAATGTCAACAGACGCCACGGGCGCTGCTTTAGCGGACAGCAAATCAATGTGGATATAAGTGTCACAGTTTTGCTATTGTCACGTGAATGGCATTATCAGATGTACCAAGATTCTTGTTTAAAGCTTAAACTTTTGTTTGGCATAGATTGTGGTGAATTACATGACCATATAGGCAACTTTCCAATATTTATTCAGAACTACATGTTTTAGTCTTCCATTTAAATACCATCACTATCTAACTGTGAGTTTCCCTCTTTAGTTTAATTAGTCTCTTATGCTGAGATGAAAGATATTCTATTGCATAAAATGTATAGCATCACACTGAGTCCATTGACAGAAAATAAAACATCTTCAAAGACCTCAGAAGAATCAAAAAACTGATTTTTGTACCTTAAAAACCACGGCAGCTTATATATTATTAATTAATAAACCATCAATCCTTTCACTTCTCACAGAATGGTTGAGGTTGGAAGGCACTTCTGGAGATGACGGTGCCCATCCCCTGCTCAAGCAGGGTCCCCTGGAGCACATTGCCCAGGACTGGGGTCAGGCACCTTCTGAGAACCTCCAAGGAAGGAGGGAAGGAGGCTCCGCAACCGCCCTGGGCACCGTGTTTCACTGAGTCACCCTCACCAGCACGAGGCCTTTTTCTCCCCACTGCTGTCACATTGATATCAGCCCTGCATTATTTTTATATTCAGTGTCTGATACTAATAGATTCCATTTATTAAATATGAAAGAATGGAATAAAAAGGGGGCAATAATATGAGGAGTGTCCGTGCTTTGCAGTTTTTAGGCTTACGATGAATTATTTTCATATAAATAAATGACAGGTAGGGAGCAACCTAGAAGAGATCTATATCCCTGCAACTGCAAATGAGAAATCAAAGGGAATATATAAGCAACTGTCTGATGTTTTTTTAAACAAGATTATATCATTTCATTATTTATGTTTGGCTGTGGTACATTCCGCCATTCTACAACTTTCACCCCATTTAAAGGTAATTTAAAAAGCTCGAAAGAGCCAAATGGCAAATAATCACATATAATCACCCACATACATATAAAATACCCAGATTTCCTTGTGAAATATGAAGTAACATTATAGTCCAGTCATATTTCTCTTTTGGCTCACTTAAAACTTTCTTATTTATATAACTGCCTTACACAGCAGCAGTAACAGGTTCCACAAATGAGTAAGCACAAGGCTATCTAAATATTTATACTATTTTTTTTAGAGATAGTATCATTCCACAGACAAGATCATGCAGCCATTTTAAATTGGATTTGCCTTTCTTCTTCAAAGGAGCTATACTATACACTAGCTGGAAACTCAGAGAAGACAGGGTCAAACCTGCAATCCTGTTAGTTACAAGTGCTCCTGCTGTAGTTATTTGACAGCAGCTACAACAGCCAGGTTGTGTCAGAATTTTCATTATAGTACACAGGCTTCTGAAACTTGCAGGCTGGCCTGTGCTTGTCATCTGCAGCAGAATTTCCTGGAGATTTAGGATACAAGTAGAATTAACACACACACACAGTGGAAAAAATACTGTTTTTCATCATTTGGCCTGAAATTTCTCACTCCTGGTTTGGGTTTAGAGCTGTTACTTATAGAGAGATCCTTGTACGGAGATATGAATTTAGCTGTCTTTCATCATGATGCTTATAGTATGACAGCTTATTTATAAGGTTATTTCCTGCTCATACAACTTTTTGACATATCGCAGCTTTCAGATATTCATGAAAATAGCCTCCTCAAGCTTGGTTAAGTCAAAGACAATTCAGAAGGATTCCAAGGCTCTCCGCTCGCAGCTGGCTGCCCATCGCCACAATATTAAGGTCTAGTTCACCCCACGCTCACCTTAATGACCTCCAAATAGTTCTCATGCTTAGCAGTGTCCTTGGGCAAAACAACTGCATCTTCAGGTGTCCTGAAGTTCAACCTCCCAAAATTCCCAGAGCTGTTTTGGACAGTTTTTTCCCTCAGCTTGCACATCATATGAAGGGTAGAGTTCTTCAGAGCTAAGGAGCTTTGTGAAGTTTGGCACTATTGGATAGATGACTCATAAGTGGGAACTGAAATCACCTCCCCTGTTCTCCTTTTGAAAATACTCATGGTCAAAGGTGATGCCTGAGCTTATTGTAAAGATGACAGATTTCCATGGCAAAACATTCCCCTTGGAATTTTTAAAAATCCATAACAAAGAAAATAACAATGAACATGGTTTGAATATAAATTGAAAAATGTATTTCAGTTCTGTAAATTAATCAGACTTAAAACTCCAAGGGAGACTTGCAAGGCTGTTCTCAATTTAAATGTCTCCAAACAATTTAGAGTTTCATTTTGCAAAGTTCTTCCCAAACCAAATTTACAAAACATGTAAATGCTGTTCATACAGCACCTGTGCAAAGCATGCAAAAAAGAAGTTTAATACGCTGGTGAGGAATAATGCAGGAAAAGAATGCAGCAGTTTCTGTGGAAATTAAAGATAATATATTGCTATATGTATATTAAGGGAGCTTAAATGCCACCTAAGTTCCTGTGCCTGGACACTTCTGGAAAGCAATGCAGGGCCAGGGGAAGCTCTGAGTAGGCGCCACCTCGCATCAGCCAGGTGGAAAGAGCAAGGACTAAGACTAGGGCAAAATTCAGACCCTCCGAACGCAGCGTCTCCTAGAAATAAACTCCCCAGCAGATACTCACTATGTTATTTTCTCACACTGTAAGAGATGCTAGTGCACCCTCAAATGCCACCTACACATTTTAGTCTACAACCTGCAAATATTTATACAAGTATATCTACTTACACACATATTTACACTTTATAGTATGGTGGAGCAACTGAAAGCACAAGGGATGGAGGCAGGTGATAGTGTATGTGATCTCCCAGCAGGGCACAGGCCCGAGTCCCTTTCTTCCATCCACCTGGCACAATGTTGGGAAGCTGCAAGTCTCCAGAACTGAGAGGAGCAGATAAAATCCCAAAACCTGGGCAAAAGGGCAAGAAAAAAGAGCGTCCTGAAGGACGTCTGGATGAGACCACGACTCGGAGCCACATTAAAAGCCTATCCTTGCCACAACAGAGCAGCTACTCACATGCCACAGGTAACGCATCAGCAAGCATTCAAATTTACACAAGCATTCAAATTGCATGTGCAACAAGCTTTAAACTGCTGGCTTAAAGCTTGTTTCCTGGTGCCAAAAGGTCCAACCATTTCAGCTCTAGATTAAATGAAATGTTCTCCTTTATATTCAGATTAAAGCTACCTCAGTAATGCATCCCTAATGTCTACATTTTACATCATATCAATTTTCTTCTTACTATTGCACATCCGTCCATAGCCAGAAACGTTAATTAGTTTTTTTTTTTTTTTTTAAAAAAAAGGTTTCTCTGACCTAAAGCCAATCATCTGCATCAATGTGATAAAAGTACTGGGAGGGGATGGACAGGATGACGTACAAGCTACTTTAAAGATGAACAAAACATATTAGTTTCTCACCCTTTGGATAGATTTGCTAAATTGATTCTAGCTGGGAAGCTGGCAGAGCACAGAATCTGCTCAAAACCATTGCGACATGGAGACCAAGCACACAAGGAAGTGGGAATCACCACTATCCTATAGCTTAATCTATTTAAGAGCCAAAGCATAAACTTGGGAGCAGCTGGAATAAATGTCAACCTTAAGTTCATTGCACTGTATTTATAAAGCACACAAGGCTGCAGGACCACCGTGGGAGGTGCTGCCCAGGGAGGGACAGGCTTTGATCATCTCTCTTCCTTGCCAGGAAGCATCAGCAACAAGCAGGGTCATTATATGTTGGACTTTCCTAGCATGCCCAGAAAGGAAAGTTAATTTGAAAAGATGAGTTTTGCACTTAGATTCTGTTTCAGTTCATGAAATTAGGAAGAACTGAACTCAACCATTAGTGCTGAATGAATGTCATGAGGGAAGAGGCCATCTGGACTATGAAATCTATACATGTGCCATTCTGTTGGGGAAAGATATATATATTTTTTCTCTTTTTCTTTGTATCCCTATCTCATAAGTGGACAGTGCTCAAGCTTCAGTACAATGTAGTTGCTGTATAAATGTCCATGTACAGAAGGAAAGTGATTTAGCAGGAAACAGGGTCAGCTGCATGAAGATAGAGGGGTATTGGGATGAGGTCCCTGAGGTCAATATTGTGTCCAGTGACAGCTTACTTTAATGAGATGATATACATACAAGAAACGCAAAAATCTAAAAAAGAAAAAAAGAGGGAAACCAAAGACTTTAATATGTATAAATGACATTTAAACAATCTCAGCATTAATAAAAAAAAAGAAATTAAATCATCCCTCATAAAAGATCAACTTCAATTAATTACACTCTCTAGAAAAATTCAGAAAAAAAATCAACTCCTCCAGCTATCAGCAGCTTGTATCCCCCGGCACTTACTTGATCGCTTTCTTGGCTGAGACACTGGGAACTTCACAGACACCCACTAGCTGCTGAGTGTCTCATGCAGCCTTTCTGAAACTGCATTTTCATGCCTTCCCCTCAAAGGAGGAAAGAATTCCCCTACCTGCTCCATCACTGGTCGTATTCATTTTCCTGGCAATAACTGTGCTTAAGTTGGACTAACAGCCTTTCCCAGGAGCAATGCCTGCTGTTGAGTCAGTCAGCAGACGAAGTTTCTCTCTCATTTTAGAAACCTTGTAAGATAGCACAGTACTTGCAATCACAGCCAGAAGTCTGCATTTATATATAGCAGTAATCCTATTGCACTGACTTCTCGCTATTAATTTATACACAAATAAGACCTTTTCACAATGTGGGCTTGTTTAAGAATGTATCACTGCACCCTTGACAAAACTGGAATCAACTGTTAATTAGTATCCCATTTAAGGGAGATGAAAGCCAAAGCATTCTGACTAAGAGGATGCTGCACAAAGTATTCTGACTAAGAGGATGCTGTGCTCTTATTTTCCTCTGATAAAAATTACATTAAGCTATATATAACTGCATCAAATGGAATATTTAAGCATTTTAACTCAAGCATTTTATGCTTTAGTAATTCATTTAATTATTTTCTCTAGAGAACAAATAGTATAATATCTTTCTGATGGAAGGGAAGTTATAGGAATAAATCTGCAGGCATCAAGATAGGATCAGACACCCAAGAGCCTGCCTTAAACAAATAAAAGCATGAGGAAGTAGTGGGCAGGATGCTCCAGGCTCATTTCACATCACTGTATGTGCAGCAGGTACACAAAGCATCCTGGAGACCTAGTTGCCTTAACTTACAGTTAGTAAAAAACATCACTCAGACTTTCACATCTTCATAAAAAAGAGAGAGCTATATATCCATGTTTCATACCCATTTAATATGAACCTGTTAGCCCTCTTGCCTCACACCAATCATGCTCTAAAGAATTTGAGTTATTCAGGTCACACCATGTTTCTACACGGTCACTACAATCTCAGAAATCAGGTGAGAATGAATCAGTAAAAAGAGCGAAATCGCATAAACAAGAAACTCCACTAACAGTTCCCTGCACATAAATAAATTCAGGTGTCACTACTCTCATTTCCAATACTACTAAGTCAACTAAAGTTGCCCCTCTCTTTAAAATATTTTCTGCACTGTAGCCTCTTTTTATCGCTATGAATTTAATATGGGGAATATTACATCTGCAATCAATGAGTGCAGAGAGAAATAGAGATGGGAAAGGAACACAAAATATGCAGAGAAGGCATGGAGAAAGCGAGCATAATACTATCAGAGATCTGAACAGGGAACCAAGTTTCTGTTAATTTGCGTGTCCGCATTTGATTTTATACAATACTATCATTTTCTTCTATTGATAAACAGTAGCTGGAAGAGGGATAAGAATTTGCAAATTAAAGAAATCGAACAAGAGACAGACTCAAAATTGCCAAAGGAGGAAGCTCAAAATCTGAGGTGGACCTGATCCAAGCTGCCCCTGCGCCAAGGGCCTGGGTGGCAGCCAGGCAGCTCCATCTTCAGCCCTCAAACTTCATAGCAGCTATGGTAAAATCCAGATCACAGCATGAGTCAGAGCAGCATTAACATCAAACAGAATACAAGTTAGAGCCTCACTCTAGTCCCTGTGCTGCTACCCACTTTCTTGGTGGACTATGCTGAACAGCTAGGAGTAACACAGAAGCAGAAACAAGTATCCCTGCTCCCACTTTGCTCAGAAATTTCCCCACACTGGGTTTGGAGGGAAGTCTGCACTGGGTATGGGAGCTGACTGTTACCTCCACGTTCCTCCCGCACAAGCGGAGCCAGCAGCCACTTCATTTGTCTTTTCTGTGCTGCTAACACAGAAAGAGCTAACTATTATATATTTTATCATTAACCCATTAACAATATCCAAGCAGCACGAATTTTCGGCTGCACTCCACAAGCTGAGTATTTCTGAATATTTTGAGAAAAATATCCAGCTGCTAGCTAGTGAATCACCATAACAAAATGTTCATTTCTCTCTAAAGTTAGCCATCAACACAGGCAGTGCATGGTTTTGTATTATCAGTCACATGGCCCATTTGACTTGGTCATTTTGATGTAATTTCTGACCTGATGCTAGGTTGTTGCCATAGATCTCTCTCAAGTCATGGAAAATTACCCCCAAGGAAAAAAAAATAAAATAAATTGATCATCTTTTTTGCTCCTTATTGCCTCTAACTATTCCAGTACCTGTTTGCTCTGCTGCTAATAACTAAGGTGTTCAAAATGTTCTGTCCATTTGCTAATATGTTATTTCACCTTTTTGACTGCCCTGACTTCAGATTCCGGCCCATGATTGTGCTTTTATTCTTTTCACAACCATCACTCTGTTATGAGCACACAGGCAATCAAAATAAACACAAATTTCAGCCCTCTCCTTAGTCGGTCCTTGTAATGCTGCCCTTTGTGCACTGACATTTATTGCTCTTATCTCACCTTTATCATTTACAATATCCTTTTTTGCCTAAAGAGCAAAATAGGGGAAATAGAAAACCTAAACTCATCACACTGCCCAGAACACGGTTAAGATCTCATAGTAAAGCAACACTGCTCCTGGAAGGCTATGGGACTTCTTGTAGAGAAGATGCATCCCCCATTCCTTACAGATCAATGTCGATTTTGAAGAATTCAGAAATTTTATGAGATAGAGTAACCATCTGTTCTGTAAACTGGGGGAGGAAGGGGACTTAGTACACTGATCCAGAAAAAATTCCCAGAAAAATATACAGTGTTCTATGGGTCTTCCCAGAAAGGGAACAAAGGGAAGTGTCTTTTTTTTTTTTTTTTTTTAAATTCCTTACTATGTATGGTAACACTCTTCATCCTTATATCCTGGCTTGTAAATGCTACGTACAAAATACCCCACGCAGAACCGGATTATTTTCACGACTTTTCATGCCTAAGGTATAAAAGCAGTAGCAGATCCATGAATATCTGGAAATTTAAAATCTAAACTCAAATCTGAATTTTGCAGCTTAAGCCTTTCTACTGTAAAAAGAGGATTTTTGGGTTTGGCTTTTTTTTTTCTTTCTTTTTCTGATGTTGGTGTTAATTTGATTAACTTTAGTTACTAAGCAGTATTACAATAGTAACAATGTGGGTAGAGAGAAAACTTTACATAAGACTTCACTTGGAAAATATTTATATTCCTTGATGCTAATGGAAAAGGCTTTACAAAGAAATTCTACCTCATGAACTCATACACAGCAGGATCAATGACTGATGCGCAGCAGGTAATAAAAGTGTGACATGCTCAATAGCTACCTATTGACATTCCAGAGTGACAAAAGGAAGAAATAGTATCGAGGCACGTTTCAGAGAGGCTTCCACTTGTGTTGAGGAGTTTCTGGAGAACAGTTTCATTTTAATCTTTTGGTTTAAGTTTTGAGTAACAGGAAGTTTTTAAAGAGAAAACTGTTCTCCAGAAAAATGTAAGACAGACTCCACTGAAATAAATGGAAAACTTTCATTGATTCTAGTTAAACCAAAATCTTGTCCCAAGTTTAACACACAGAATCATGAGCTTCATAAAACAAGATGGGTCAAAAGGAGGACTACTCCATGCCTTCTTTCCTATTTTGGACAGGCAACATCATACAGACTGCCCATATGTAAAAGAGCTTCACAATTTAACATATCACCCATTTATAAACCACTGAAGTTAATGAGAATTTTCGTATTTGCTTCAGTGAGTTTTAGGTTGCAGTGGCAGTAAGAAAAAGCAGCATAAAACTAATTCCATTTATCTCTTGCAACCAGATTCAAGGCCTTCTGGTTCCAGCACACATGGAAGCTCTAAAAATCCCTAGGAATCCCTGGGGCTGAAACTGTAGTCTTTAGGCAAAAAGGCTAGAAGAAACTGCAAGAACTTTCTTCCTCACAAGCAGTGGTGGTACTCAGTTGTAATACATGAGAAAACAAGCGGTAGCTGTAATCAATCAGATCTAACACATGGTATTATGGAGGAATCATGCCTTAGGACCACACTCAAATCCCTGGCTCAGCTGACGGCTCTCCGAGGCCAAGTGCTTCTCTCTCCTCAAGTGCCAGGTGACAACCAAACAAGCTCCTTAGTTCCTTCCTAAATCCTAGTCCTTGTATCATCCACATAATACAGTCCAAATGATATGCAGGATCTCTTCCAGCACAGACTTACGTTTAAAATAAAATCTAATAAATAAATCCGAGAAAAGCTCATTCCAGGACTCCGCCTCCCAGGCCGCACGTGCATGACCATGTTGGATTTGGCTCCGTGTCCCCAGGACACTCCTCTTGCAGCAGCCGCAGCGCAGCCTCCCGCAGCCCACGCGGTGCCCCGGGGCACGCAGCACCTACCTGCGCTATCACTGCACGAACTGCTCCGCAAATTGCAACACAGGGCTCCCATCAGTTCAGACACTTTGAGCTGAAAAAACACAAAAGAAAGTAACAATCAGGCCCTACAGCCACAAGGCTGGAGCCCAGAGATGTCCCAAAGCAAGTGCTGCTCAGCAAGGAGCCAAGCAGTGCCCCAGAGAGAAGAGCAGCAGCGGCACCGCCTCACTGCGCCACTTCTCTTCCACCCCATTACAAACACTGCTGATTCCTACTCTGCTCATAATCTGCAATCTGTTGATAGCACGAAGATCAGCAATGTGTTATGCTACACTGAGCTGCAGCACTCCACATTTTGCCTCAAGGTGAAACCAGCTGAAGCATTTAACCTGTTGTCAGTTAATCCCCCATTAGACAAATTAGCAAAGGAAGAAGTGCAAGCAAGGAGTTATTTAAAATGCTGTGTTTTTGGCATGCCTCATGTCATAAAACTATGGAACCTAAACGAAATAGGACTTTGTAACAAGTATTTCACCATGTAGCCAGCATAGCAGCAAGCCAATAGCCGTAAGAAAGTTAAATCCCAAGGCATTTTTAGATTTTAATAACATGAACGGCCTAACAGTACTTACACACTTTAAAAAAAAACCAAGGCTGTTTATGAGCAATATAAAGGCTATTCCACTAGCTTACTACCCATATCTATCTTGTTACTTTACACAGTACTCTGCGAAAGCCTTGAGCATTAGGATTATGTAAGTGTATTTTGTTCCTTCATGCGTAGCTTGCTTGCCATCTAGTGGACATAACATAGGAATTAAGGCAAGCACACCTACTCCTTCCTGCAAAAAATGAGCCATCATAAGCTGAATGAGTATGACAGTTTTGAGGAAACGTTCAGTGAGCAACAGAAAGAGGTCATTAACGCTCTAAGTGTGCTGGTTAGATGGTTGTGAACCCTAATTTTGTCTAAATCTATGCAAATTCAAAAAGAACACCCTCTATCTAATTAAAAAGACATTCTTTTACATTTCTGCATACATTTCCCGTTTCCAAAAATATCTGCAGTCAAGAAATGAGATTATAACTCACTTTATACAGCCAAAATAACTTGTCAAGGAAGAAACTGAAACACACAATATCAGTATCTAGAGCAAAGAAAACCATCACTCCATTTAAAAAGTCTGAAAGAAAAAAAAAAGAGAGAAAGAAAAAGCTTATGGAAGATTATAGAAAACATTTTGCACCTAATTGAAAATTTTCCTCCATAAAGCTGAGTAGATTAGGTCCATGCCTAAATTAAACATTTGATTATTGTCTTTCTTGATTACAGTACTTCATACCTTATTTAATTGACCTGTGAATCTGAGGTACAGCTCATTTGCTTTGAAACCAGCTCAGGACAACAGACAGGGGGAACAAGGTGATTTTTTCCTGCTTGTTCCAGTTTTAAAAAAAAAAATCAAGTAATCTATTCAGCAGAAAACAAGCTGACAGTCACTTTAATTCCCTGCTCAGAAAATTTTATTCCAACTCTGAAACAAAACTCTGAACATCATTTGCTATCACTAAATAATGTGGTATGTGCATTTTTTTCTTAATTGAGTTAAATGTCTGCTAATGACCACAGGGAATGAAATAGGCCACAGCTGGCTATATCATGCATATGCTATTGCTGCTTAGCTACAATTTATCTAATTACTTAAAGTTACATTAAGCTGTTTAAAACACATTTTGAAGATTTAATCATGACCTGACATTAATGGGTCATTACAGTAAGCTTAGTTTCTAAAGTATATTTGAATATGTAATTGAGATGCAAATAGGACACTTGCAAAAAACAATCATACTTAATAAACATAACTGATTTTAATGAAATACATATATCAACTCAAAGAAATATTTCTGAGTTATGCATTTTTTCAAAAAGATGTGGATGATACCATTGCCTCGTTACAATTACAAAGCTCAAGAAAGCTGACCACTGCATAGGGAATTTTTTTGGCAATTCTTGTGTTCAAAAGCTTAAATGCTACAAAAGAGAACTAGCCTTCTGCTGGGAATGAATACTAGCACTTATTCTGATTTGGTCCCTTCACTGCAGTTTTGTGACCAAATCTAGGTCGGTCACTCCACCTTTGCCCACATGGAATCAACTGCAGGATTCAAGCCCACAGTTGGCATTTTACAGAGGTTTACAGAGGAACATCAGCCCAGGTTCACACGGCCCAAATTCCATGCTGGTCCCTGTGCCTCGTTGTTCCTGTTAGGGACCCGCGATGGTCTGAACCATCGCAGAGACCAGTTCACAGGCGAGGGCTGAAGTCCCAAGTATTCACTTAAATTGACAGCTTCAAGAGGGTCTGCTGAAGATTATGCATGACCACAGGTCTACAGATACTTCTGTCTTGAGATCTGGAGAGTGTAACGTGAGGCAGAGTAATAGATAGAGAGAAAGGAGAAGAGTTTTGTCTTCTTAAAAGGCATTGTGTTACAAGCTAATGCCAAAGCATGTAAACAGTCTCCAGGTTCTAACACAGAGGAGGTCTACGCTATCGGGTGGGTAACAGACACCTCAGCAGATAAGCCCCCATAAAACACAACAGTAATCTCCTCCAGAACGCTGCAGAGGATTTGCTTTATAGGCTGTTGCAAACAGAGGTTGAAGAACAGACTGAAACAGCTGTTGTTTGAGTGCAACACTACTAGTTATGAAATCTCCAACTCTGGGGGCTTTCAAAACCCAGCCAGAGCCCTAAGCAGCACAAGGCTGAGCTTAGCCTCGCTCTCATGCGGGCTGGACAAGGGAACCTACTGACCTATTAGGTTTCCTCTGACCTAAATTATCCTGGAGAGGTAGCTATTACTTCAGATGATGTACAAAGACATAATTATATGACAGGGCAGCTTCACCACCCGAATAAGAAAATTCCCTTCTTCATCTTCTCTGGCCATTGAAATAATCTGTGTTAAAAGTAAGTTTCTAAAAAAAAAAAAAAAAAAAAAAAAAAAAAATCATGTTAATATCAATCCAATCAGACAGCATATGTGATTGATGATCACAGATAGGTTCTGAGTTGCTCCCTGGAGCAAGGTTAGCAAATACTCTTTAGAGCCTCTAAAAAACAACCACAAAATGCACAAATAGGAGTTTTGAAGCTGAAATATCAAAGCAGCCAAAATTTGACATTATTGATGAATATGATACAACAGAATATTCTGAATAAAAAAGGTATATTAGTAAAGAACTACTGCACAAGTTTAAATTTAAGAACATCCTTAAGTAATCTGTGCAAATAGGATCTCTTTCACCCATTCTAAACTCCCGTTGTTTGCACACATCAGGATTTATCTCAGCTAAGTCAGCAACATAATGCTAACTTTAAAACAATGTAAGATCAGAAAGCCCCTAGTAAGAGAACAAAACACAAGAATTTATACCATAAACTGACAAGTTAATCATATTGTGCTTGAAAATTAAGAATTGGACTTGCATGTCAAATGTCAAGCTTTTCAGTCACATTAAAACAGAATAGTGAAATAATACAGAACAATACTACCAGTTATGAAGATTGCTACACAAAATATCTCTAATGATAAGGAAAGATAGCATTTGGAAACAAATAAGAATTTTCTATCTCATACATATAATATTCTCAGTGTTTGGGAAAAAAATATACAACCCCAAGAAAGCACAGGAAAACATAAATAAAGATGAAAACTATTTTCCACACCATTATTTTTATACTAACACACAATTTCCACAGGAACACAGACCAGTGCTTTCTCTCAGTAAAATATAACTAAATCACATACTGGCTCTGTGAATTATTATCTCTAATGCTAATTTCAAGAGGCAGAATTAAGTTTTCCTTTTATTTTTATGTGAAAGGTAAGTCCTACTATTTTTTTTTTCATAATTTCATTGTCTCAGCTATCTATGATCATTTTTTCTTTAAACCGTCCATAAGTAAAATAACAAAAGCAATTGTTACCTCAAACTAAGGATTCTTCTTTGGTAGCTACATTTGCCCACTTGCATATTTTTTAAAAAAATATTCTTTTCTTTCCTATTTTTTCCCCACTGCTTTACAATTTTTATTTGCCTCATTTTATTTTCCTCATTTTTATACTCTACAGTTCTAAAAACCTAAAAGCTATAATGTAAAAACTCTGAGCACTAGACATTAAGACAGCAGAAAGTAACACCAAAAGTTAAGAAGAGAATGGAAAATACCAAGTTCAGTAGACTTGTAAAATATTGACATCTGCTTGAAAAGTAAAAGGACTTTCAGAAATACATATTTTGAAATGTTGAGTGTCCCCATGATATTTGAGACTATATTAAGTATCAGAACATTTTTAAACAACTCTGGCTATATAAATTATCCTTATCTTTTCGTTCTGTCTGGTGTATTTTATTAACACTTACGTTGCACAGTGAGTTTTCCAGAGTTTTAAGTAACTCTTAAGATGTTGCAAAGACTTTGAGAGAAACAACCTGATTCTTCATCCCGTGCTCTGGAGAACAACCCCGTGAAGGGCACACAGGCCGTCCATACAGGTAAACACTGCCTGGAACACAAATTGCAGACATGGGCTCAAAGCAATTCTCTATAACTATAGGATAACACTATAAATTGCATTATTACAGAAAGGCCATTAATGCAATAAATACCAGTAGTCTGAGGAGATTTTGTTTGGGAGGGTGATGTCCCATCAAACTTCCCCTCTCCCTGGCATTTTGGCTGTACTCAAGATGACGTTCCACCTTTTCACTTTCCACCAAGGGGTGAACTGTGGCGCAAAGCCACAAATACCACTGCACACTTGAACAAACTGATTTTTACAACTGCCGAAACCTGATAACAACCTCCTCCCACAAGAGAGTCCAACGTTGAGGGTCAGCTCCAAGTCCAGGCTTTGCCATATGCCTCCTGCTGTTTTATTGTGGCAATAAATTGGGGGAAAAAAACAGGCGAGACGGCAATCAAGACGAGCAGTGTCCAGCACCTGAGGCCTTGGTGACACCTTGTGTGTTGGGTAGCGGAGCTGGGTCCAAGCTTCACATACCAGCGCTACAAGTCCCCAGGCTCTCCCCCACATCACCAGCAACTGCCTGCCACCCAAGTGCCTCCATTTTCCAATCTCAGAAACATTTACGTGCCACAGAAACGTACGTGTGACCTCAGCCTTTGGCCCCCAAAGAGGGAGACGACTGGGGACACTATCTTATATGAAGATATTAAAATAAATAAATAAATCAAAATATTTGAAACAAAATTAAAAAAGAACATACACTTTTTTAAAGTGCTCCACCATTTGGGCTGCTCGCAACCTAAGGATGCCTAAACACCACGGCCTCCCAGGCTGCTCCTGTGAAGACACACGGACGCATCTCGCTGGTGGTCGCGCACCTCAGCCCCAGCTCTGGGCGGGCAGCAATGCCGGGACCCCGGGCTGGGATTTGGGGCAGGAAAACCTGCTCCCAGGCCTGACGGGCCCTGGGGCGCCCGGCCTGCGCGGGGAC
>NW_010587638.1:260479-295948 GCF_000705375.1 Tinamus guttatus | reverse complement strand
CCCCGGCACCCTTGGGATCCCCCACAGCCCCTGAGCTGCCGCGACGGGGCTCCGAGGCGACGGGCACTCGTCCCCAGCTCCCTTTGCTTTCTTCTCCTTTCACTTATTTTTCTCCAAAAACTCAACATTTTGTATTAAAAGCTTCGTATGTCTCTTTTTGCAGCGTCCCCACGCAAAGCATAGTCTTTCTAGCCCTGCACAGTCCAAGGTTGCCTCCTTCATGGAGTGAAACGCCCTGAAAAAAAATCATTTTATTGGTTGGGGAACAACCCGGTGTTGGAGCCACGCTCTTGCTTTTGCCTCCTGTGTCACACTGGGGAAAAATGCTCAAAGTTTGCCAGTGTGTTTAATCCTACAGCTAGAGCTGCGTCTGCAGCTTGGGGCCCAGAGGCTTTCAGGGCACTGGCCTTTCCTTCTAGCTCACTGTTTGCTAAATCTTCACGTTTTACTGTTGGCTGTTTTCATGTTTCTGAAGATCAGTTCTTGTTATGCTCTAAAAGCCTTCAAAAACCCTTGCGCTTTCACAGTAAGTTTTGTTGTTCCCAGCGCTCTGGGCAGCTGTTCCGCGAGCTACCTTGGTGCCGCGTCCCATTTTCTGTTTACTCACTCTGGGCGGAGGTATCGAATTCGGGCAAAACGGCCGGGGGGGTAAAAACGAGTTCACTTGGGTGCAAATTTCCTCCACTAGAATCATGCAGCTCTTTCTCATAAACAGTCCAGGGCTTTTTTTTTTTTATATTACCTGCGTGCATGGCAAGGCCATAATTGAGCATAAGTTCCTTTTTCTCGGAAAAGCCATCGGCAAACACAGGCTCGCAGGGCAGAAAGGGAGGCAGACGGGTTTGGAGAAAGGGAGCTGGGGCCGGGCTGCTGTGTCGGACAATTCCCGCAGCGACACAGGAGAGCTCACAGCAGAGAGGGCAGAAAAACGCTCCCCTTGCCTGGGTTTCTAATGGGCATTACGTAAGTTAAGCCAGGAAAAAAAAAAACTTCCCTTATTACTTGTTTCCTGGGAAAGTTTACCTGTTGTGTGTGTGTGTTTTTAATTACTATTTCTCTTCGTAACTAATTCAAAATGGACATTCAAGGCTGACACAGTCGGCCAAAGCACAGCAATATGAAGTTAATGCTGACAGGGTGATGAAAGGCCCCCCGTGTGGGTATTTGGAGAGGTCTGCGGCTGTTTGGAGCGGTCTGCTGTGCTGCACCACACCGCTAGTGCTCACCGGGCTGGAAACCCTCCTGCCCAGCCCCTCTTAAAAGCTGCAACTTTATCCAGATAGGCTATGAAAGCTCCTTTAGATAGAGAAAGGATTCCAGGTCTGGTTGAAAGTTTTTTCTCTCTCAAAGTTAAACTCTTGAACATTCTTCCCCTCTTAAGGACAGAGCCTTTGTGCTCGGCGTTGCTGGGGCTGCGATTACAGCTCGCTCGCTTAGAGCACATGAACGAAGGCCCCTATGCCGCGGCTCGGCCTGCGCCACGAGCCTTCTCTCTGTCCTCAAGTAACATTGACGTTGCTCTGCTCCTGCCGTGTCCATCATGGCAATACCGTGCTCAGAACGCCCCGCTGATGCCGGTAACATCGGCCACACCAGTGTTTGCTTCTCCTGCCACGAAGAAAGGCTCCATCTGGAGAGGCCAGTTAAATGGAATAAAGATGTATCTGTGCTCTGCAGGATGAAACACAGGCTGTCAGCTTGTCCAAAAGTCAACTTGGGGTGAGCTGGAAAATAATCGAAAAGGAAACTCAGGGTCTTGCTAGTCTATTTTCCATTCTTTCTTCCTTCTAATGCTAATCCACTGGATCTATTAAATGCATAGCAAGGTATATTAAGTGAAGCTTTAACTTGCGAACATCATCAGGTGGCTGAGTGCTGACCTTGTGTTTTTATCTCATTTCTCCTCTCTGCGGGCAGCAACATAAGAAAGCGAATACCTCAATGTTGTTTTTAGCTAACCGAGTAAATAACCACTGTAATCCACAATTGCACGCATGTGCGCACGCAGAAATCGAGGCTGACATTTGCTCTTTATGTAATACCTGGAGAATCACTTTAATGCACAATGGGAATGGCACGTGCGAAATGCAGCCCAGGGGTGTGGGAGCCGATGAGTAACGACGGCCACAGCCCTTCTTTCACCAGCCTCGCTGGGGTGACACTGCCCTGCCCTTGCACCTCACCAGTGAGGTGGCCCTCGGCAGAGATACGAGTTCCCCTGCAAATTATGCCCGTCTGCAACCCCTGGAGAACTGTGACCAGGCGGTGTGCCACTGTGGCTGATACAGCTTCATTTTAACTGCTGTGTAGAAGGGAAACGTGGGCAATTTGTCACCTAACTGTGAGACAGGCTATTATGGAGGGGAAGGGAACATGGCAAGAAAATACTGAATTACACACCCATCGTTCTGCCTTTGTGGACCGAGGCTTGCGTGAGCATCTCGTGTATTGCTCCGTGACTTGAGGTTTCCAGAGACCTTGGTAAGGGTGATAAGCTTAAATTCACTGGTGTGAGTAGTAAATACTGAAAGCATTGATTTTACATATATATATATATTTTTCTCAGTATTCAAGTAAATATTACCCCGAACATTTCATAATCACCCAAAGTGTATAACGAGACAATTGAAAAATCATATATTAGTTTATTTATCCCATACAGGGCTGTGTTCTTCTGATTGAACAGAGACACACAGAATTATTTTACTGGCTAAATTGTTTTATAATGGAAATATATCTGATCAGTTAAAAATCTTCATGTTCCTATATTTAAAATAGACTTGCAACAAGATTAGACTATGGTACTAATTTATGGTAGTTAGAATTCGCCTAAGATCCTAGCACAAGCTGCAGAACTGAACTGAGCATTCACTGAACTGAATTGCTGAAATATAAATATTACTGGGGGGAAGGGAGTGCTTTGGGCTTTTTTGTTTTCGTTTTTTGTACATAACAGAGTTTATCTTAGTGCAGATGATCAATTTTGACCTTATTAGAGCTGTGCCTGTCTAAACAGGGTCACGTGTTCATAACCTGAAGAAGTTTTTATTTGCGACCCATTGATAGGTGATGTATTAATGTTGCTCTTAAACAAGAAGTGTTCCAGCAAGCTGACTAATAATTACTCATAACATTTGGTCTTTCTGAATAAATGCTAGCATCCTGATTTTTTGTTTCCATTCAGCCAAACCCGTTCTAAAACAAAATTATCATGCTAATTTACAACAGAGATAATTTACCAGCAGATGTGTGAAGGGCTTTGTCCTGCACTCACGAGAGCTTTGTTGTGGGTTTCCAAAGCTGGAGAGGAAGATAAGATGCAACAGCATACATAATGCTTTAAGTGCTGTGGAACACTATAACTTGCTTTCTGTCAGGGTTTTGAATCTCGTCAAGTGAATTCTGAGACATCATATGGCAACGCTAAAGCCTTTTCTGAAAAATTCAGCTGCGCTCTTTTGAAGAGAGGAGCAACAACTTTATCAAATACCAGTGGTTGCACAATGGTTAGCTAAGAATAGCTGTAGTGATAGTAATATGCATAGCATTGGACATCAAGACCTACTTGTCCATGTTAGTTTTACAATTTCAGATTTCCACCCATCCTTCCGAAAGCGCCCGCAGGATGCGAGCGGAGCCGCCGGTACCTGCCGAGCTCTTGTCTTCTCAGGGTGAAGGGCAAAGCTGCGGCTCACAGGAAGGCGCTCGCACAAAGGCTCCTGTTTGTTTGGAAGATTAACACTGTTTATGAGTATCAGGAACTGAGGAAGAGCAACTACAGATACGCAGCAAGGGGAAATACCAGGCTTGGTCGTCTTTAGCGAGCTCCTTGCTACGGGGCTGGGTAACTCTTGTTGGTTTCACGTGGTGAAAGGCACATAGAAACTTTCATACCGGATTATACAATGATTTATTGACTTGACTGACCAGGATATATTTTTCTTGAGCTTTTTTTTTTTATCATAGGACACTCCTAACAAATCTAAAATTCTCTGCATTAAAAATATGTTTCCAGGTGCCTATTTTGGAAGTGTTTCTCTTTGTTTCCATTCATCCTAAATAATAGAAAGCTGTAGGATCTAATCCTGTGTCTCCTGGACTCTTCTGGTTACCTGTTCTCCTGGTGAGAGGTAGTGTGTCACCAGAATATAGGACACCAGGGTGGCGATTAGGAGGCCTGGGTTTTGCTCCTCACCCTAGTTATGCTCCTCACTCTAGAGATGATGTGTTGGGACCTTTGAGGAGCTATTACATTTCGCTCAGCTTTTTTTCTTACTTTGTCTTGTCTATTTGGATAATGACAGAAGCATTATAGCTATGCACAGCACTGTAAATAACACAATCCAGATGCTGTTTGCAGCTTTTGACAACTTTATATTTGTGGTTCTCTTGCCTGGAAATTCTTCTGTGTTCCTTTGGCCTTGCCGTTTTGAAAGTTTTTGGATCTGGATTTAACATATGCAATACATTGCCATTCTGCACGGGCGTTCTGCTACAGTCATTTTCATGACCCTTTCCTTAAGCTGAAAATGAGGGAAACTGTAAAATAGTAAGGCAGCATTTGAAAATAAATAGTTTTTCAAGCTATAGTCGCAAGCAGTTGTTTTTCTGATTTTTCAAGCAGCTTTTTTTTTGCCCTGTAAGTTGAACAAAAATCACTTTAAATGATCAGACATGTCTTAGCCACACTAAATGACCGTCTGGTCCTGAGAAGGGAGTTGCCGCTGAGCAGTTTCTCTTTTTGGAAAAAGTGCTCCAGATATTTCTTTTTAGAATGTGTCTTTTGGAACGTCACTCCTTCAAGGATGGCAACGATGGTTAGCTTTATAAAAAGAGCTCTAAAAACAAGGTCAAGATTTTATTTGCTCTGAGGATCAAATTCTCAATAGGAAAAAAAAAAAACATTTTATGCCTCTTTCTAATGCTGAAGGGAGGAAAAATGTTCTAAAAATTATTTCATTAGATAATCTTGGAGACCTACAAGGTAACTATTTTAAGCTCTGTGTCCTTCTATCAGAAACACACCCTTAATAGGAAAGTAGATGAGCCTTTCACAGAACTGTGAGGATCAGCTAAGCATAGCCTGTGTTAAACCAAGCAAATTCCAGGGAGGAATTTCCATTGCTCAGGTTTTTGCCATTTCTCGGGCGTTCACGTCTAGAGCCCGGATCCGACGCTTCTGCTAACAATCACCCACTGTGGCAGTGCAAAGACTGAAAAAACTTCCAGAGCCTCCTTGGTCCAATGGAGAAAAGATCCATTAGCTGCGTGCCTTCCAGCTACTGAAGGCACTGAGCTATAAACTGTTTCTTCATCCCTCCCAGCAGTTTTACACACACATCGGGCAGATGTACTGGAATTCTTCCGGAATGCTTCGGCGGCCCCATTCTGTTTTCGTATCTCCCAGACGTGAATACCTGATGCCTATCGGGTCCAGGGAAAGCAAAGAACGAGGGTGTCTGGTTTCAGAGGAGGGAGCTCTCCAGGGCAGGGCGCTTGAGTTTTATTCACTTCTTCCAAATTTAAAACAGTTAATGACGCAGGTGCAATCACAGTTTACGCAGTTTGGAATCCAAATCGGAAGATGCCAAGGAAACTGGAGTCCAGGATGCTTAAGACATTCATTCCAAAAAATGGGATTTTTGAGATCAACAGTTACCCTGTTTCCATGAGACTTTTTGGTTAGGTGGCAGGGGTGCAGGTGTAAGGGGCTTTGTCTGTAACCTCTCTGGAGAGGGGAGCGCAGGACCTGTGTCGGGAATACAGTTTTCAGCATGGGGTGGCAGTGCAATGTGGCGTTGGGATTAGCACCCACCATGCATGGGCACATGCTGCACTTGTGCAGACTTTCTCTTCCCCCTGTTTTAGGACTATATCCTAACACAATCCCCTAATTCACTCCTCCTTTTCCCATAGTTCATTGATTAAAGGTGCTCCTATAGACCTCTTTTCCAGCACTCTGCTGGGAAGAAACAACGAGAAGATGGGACCAGGAAGAGCCAACTTCGCACAGGGAGGAAAGGCACTGAGTAGCACTGCTTCAGCTGAGGGGAGAGCAGCAGGACAGCAAGATTTATAGTAGTAATGATACATTTGGAGGGGGCAGGCTTGAAATTTTGTCCTGCTGAGTTTCTAGAACTGGTATAATTGGCCAAACTGAACCACCCTTTCCCTGATGATTGCTAGAGGTAGCTTGTGAGCTAGTGCAGACGAAGGACCTCGGCGCGGTAGCTAGTTTTCTTGCACCAATCATGTCTGGATGCGCCAAAGGGTAATAGTACAGATCAGAAACCAGCTCCAGTTGTGTTTAATTTGTACAAATAAAGCAGTAGTGAGGGGTATTGTAGCTCTCTGTCCAGTTTTGTGACATGTATACTGCACCGGCATAAGAACTTAATAGTTTTATATCTCTTGGTATCATGTTCACTTGGAATTGTGATACCACTATGAAATGACATATCAGCTGTCACTGTTAAAGAGCAATGATAAAATAATTGCTTGGACCACAAATTCCTTAATTCCACTGCCTACAAAACGGAAAGTCAGAGGCTTGGCAACTGTTAAATTTATAGATTTAAAAGGAAACTTGTCTTATGTTTCTGACTCGTGGCTTGCTTGAAGGAGGCAGTTGTACTGGGCCCCATGCAGAGATGCCGACAGTCCAGGTTTTATCTTGGTAGTGGTGAGATGGCGAGACGGGCAAGTGGCGGAGGCCCTGTAGAATGGATGGAGACCAACTTAAATTAAATAAATACTTGGCAATTAACACATTTTATAAATTGCCAAAATTGTCTAACAGGGGCAGGGAGAGCAACAGGGTGGATGTCACACTCATACTGAAGTCCTTTCTTAAAGGACTTTCTTAAAGTCCTTTCTGTCATCGCTCAGTCCCATATGTGAACCCATAATTTTATCAATTTCCAGCAAGACTATATACAAGTGTCAAGTATATTAAATGGTACCAGTCTAGTATGTAATGCAATAAGGAAAGAGAGTTTTGCATCTTCCCTGAAAAGAATTACTTACCATGACTTCCAAGTACTGGTGGGATTTGAAGGTTTTTTTTCCTTCACTTTTTACATTAACTAGAGGTCATCCTGTTTGGCCCTATATTTTATATATATATATATGTATATATGTATAAGTGACCTTGCCTGAAAATAAGACAGGGTATTCCTTTTCTTTCTGGATCTGTGTATGTCCTAAATAAAAATATTTTCATTCTATTAGTAGCATAACAGATGAAAGCCTGATACTATTTAACTTGTTTGATGTCTCTTGTTTCTTGTAACAAAAGTGTCTGTTTTGAATTCCTTCTGTGTTTGAACAATACCTAGAAAGATGTGAGTTGAGTCATAAAAATAGTAACAGATTCAAAAAGTTGGTGTCTTTCAGTAGCACATGATCCTCCTTTATTTCTAATATTTTGAATAACATGATGGCTCTACTTTTGTTAGGAAAGTGGAAATATGGGGCTTTTATGTTATGGTAAATAAATAAAAGTCTTCACCACTGAAGAGTTCCTGAGACTTCGTAGCTGATTTTACACAGAATTGTATTTTGCATGGAAAAGAAAAGGCAGGGCTGGAACGTGGTAGCTTTAGCAGGCAGGTGTATTCTAGAATTTGCCAGATGCTGGGGTGTGCGTCTCTCCCGAAGCAGAGGGGGTTGAACAAAGATGCTACATCTCTAAAGGAAATTCGGGTGGCAATTCTACTTCAAGAAACCAGCCAGCCCCCATACCAGAGTAACCTGGGATTATCATTCAGAAAGAAACTGATTTCTCATGAGATGCTATCCAAAAGCTCACTGCATCATAAAATACTTTGGAATACCACTATTTATACTACATGTGCTCAAGACGCCTTAAAGAACATGATTTAGAGGACTGAGCAGCTTCTGCACTTATATTGGCCTATCGGCATTTCTTTTTACCTTTTTTTTTTTTTTTTTTTCCTTTCAGTGCTCATAATAAGGAAGGAATTTTGGAGTAGTGATTTTGGAATAATATAGTTATTGTTTCTGCATGGAAAGAAGAAAATGGAATTTTCCTATACTGTAGCTGTAGGGACAGCTCAGATTTTGTGGTGACTTCTCTTTTTGGAGTGGGCAAAACTTCTTCCACTCCCTCTTCCTCCTTCTACTTAATTGAGGACAATAAGTTTAATTTTCCTTTCTGAAATACTATAGCTTCACACTATAAAATAGAGCTTTTTCAAACTAAAAAAATATCTGAACTACTTTCCGTAAATGCTATCTGTAACATAGAAAAGATGATCTTTCAGTTTCCTCTGTTGCATTTAAATAGCAAGTGCTGAATCTGCCCACAGGCAACTGTCTGCTCTTTTTCTTTTCTCTTTTTTTTATAATTAGTAGTGGAGAAAAGGTTTTCCTCTTGCACATATTTCACCATCAAAATCTGATCATGTGCTTGGCATCCTTTTCCATAATAAACAGCCAGATTTCTCTTTAACCTCAACTGAAATAGAAGTTTAGTCTATTTTTTTTTCTGTTGAATTTTCTTTCCCTTTGCCTTCCTCCTCTTCATAGTGACTCCACTGGGCTTTATATGTTGTACACATAAATCTAGATCTAAATGTATTTCAGACAAAGACTTTCATCCACTGCTGAATTGTCTTGACTGTAACACAAATTTATTTTCTATTCACTAGAATGTTATGGAACAGTTCAATCCAGGTCTGAGGAATTTAATAAACCTTGGGAAGAACTATGAAAAAGCTGTTAATGGTAAGTCTTCTGTATGTAAACTGTAGAAAAAAAGGTTAAACTTTTAATTAAGTGTTCATATGATATGTGAGGGTTGGGTTATCAAATTCCATGTTGACCTCCTCTTTAGTAGTAGAGGAAAAATATGATTTGGGCTGGACAGTTCAGGCACTGTCCAGCAGAAGCTGCACCCCAAAAACTTACGCACAGAGCTATTGCAAAATAAGCTTAAATATAAATAACCTCTATTATAAACATTATATAAATGAAAAAGCAAACACTTACATAAATTAATTAGGTGTTTTCTTTTTCCTGGAAGTATCTTCCAAAGGTATTTTCCATTCCTAGATCTCTGCCTGCTCACCTATACCCATGTAGTAACCCAGGTGCATAATCCTGTGAACAGATCAGTTTTAACAGATAAGAATTGCAGGAGTGGACTAGGTGTTTTTTTTCTTTTTTAATCCAAAATAAATCAGTTGCTGTCCCTTTAATGAAGTCAAAATCAGAATTAATAAATTTGAATCAAAGGGCCTGATGTCTCCAACTTTTAATGATGTGGTTGCTTACTTCTATTACTGACTTCAGAGAAACGACTTATGTAAAAATGGGTTTTCAAGACTGAGCTCCAGATTCCCCAAACTTGTACTGTAGGACCTGCTAAAGCTTGCTCCATTTCACTTATGCATACCTGTTGAACTGCTTGATACCATATTAAAGCAATGTAAAATCTCTCTAATTTTACCTAATTTCCACTCTGTGGCATATCTTTACCCTACACGTAATCTAGTACTCTGAGAAATGTGATACTGCAGAAGTAGCGCATAACCAAGTAGACAGTGAAGTCTCCCTTCATGCAGATTTTAGGTGAGGCTTGAGAAAAAGATGAAACCTCAGCATGTTGGAGATGAAAATAAGGGAATTTTAACTTAGTCACAATAATAGCAAATATACTTTAGAGATTTTAGATCTCAGATGAAGCACCTATAAGTAGTAGTTTAAAAAGAAATGAGTCCTGTATAATGCAGAAGGGCCTGAAAGCTCATAAATAATCCTTGTTTCATTTGGAAGATGGAATCCACTTCAGGCTTGTCAGGGAATGTACTGGTAAGTGACCAAATATGTCACCTTTGCTAGTAGAAACTATAAAATGCACATCTAAAATGGTATCACTGGCAATTGTAGTCTTCCCCCAAGAATATTCTAAATTCATCTGTTAGTGTCTGCTTGGATTAAGCTTTGGCTATACTTTGGGATAAGAAATTAACTATTAAAAAAAAGATTTAAATAATTTTCCTTGCCTTTGACAATAAACCTTGCCAGCTTTTCTCATAACTTCATCTCTGCAGTATGCAGATCAGTTCGAGATACCTTGAAAATGTCAGGAATCCCCTGTGTGGTGCAGATCTGCTCTCTGTGTATTCTGTTGCCCTGCTGTGCAAATCTTGGTGTTTCCCTATTCATTCCAGCAAAACTGGCTTCACTGTTTAAATCAGATATAACCAGGAAATGATTAACTGAGAATAAATGAAACCTTAGTGATATATGTCAAATGCTTCATGTTTCCTGTAAAGCTGGAATTGAACTATGGACAGTAGAATTGTGGAGGGAAAAAAAAAGTTTGTCCTGAAAGAAAGATAAGTGTCCAAGGGTTAACTAGGGACTGTCTGCTTGGGATTGCAAAAACTTCAGGATTCTCCTTAGATTGTGCATGCACCTGTTGGCTAAGTTTTACTTCTTAAAACACTTGGGATACAGCTTTCCCATCTGAATTTAGTAACAAAGATAAGGGTAGGCATCTCCCTGAAGAGTCAAAATAAATCGATTCAGAAATTATGGATATTGATGCTATTTTTTCACCTCTATCCCAGAAATCTACCCCCACTGAAGCTGCTGAGCAGAGTAACTTGCAATAATGTAAGGAATCAAGTACCAGCCGAAAACAGAGAGCAGAAAGTCACATCTGGTTATCTAGCATCAGCCTCTATAACCTGAGGATCGTATTTCAAAGCCTGGGTCTTTGAAGTGTTACCATTTAAGGAGTCTAAAGTTTCCTTGAAGTGGAAAAATCAGAGAGGATCCTGGGATTTCCTTGGCTCTGACTGTCTCACAGTCCCTGACAAGGAATCATATTTGTCACTGCAGCGCATGACAAATGCACAGCACTGGCCTTAATGGTAATTTCTGGGAGTGGCTGTATCAGATGTTTTGAACCTTTCACATGTTATTTTTTTCCCCTCATATATCTGCCACATTATTTGTCATCATTTTGTGATGTGAGTTACTTTATTACAGTTTACTTAATGGTAAATGACAAATTACTTTTGAAGAATTTCATGTCTCCTTGTTGGAATTGTATGTTCAATTTTCTCCTGGACAACAGACAGTTCTCAGTAGCAAAAACTTAGTTTCTGTCTGACAGACCCTTAACTTCGGGAATATGGGGCAGAGACTTAGGGATTCCTAGTTAAATTTGCATTACATTTTGCTTTTTCCAACACAGCTCATCTGTTTCGAGGAAATTTGTCATATCCAGACCAATGGCTCATGACTGGCACTATACTTACCTACAGATGCTAATTACTCCTGAATATACTTGAAAGTTGGAACTCAATAGCAGGCTGCAAATTCATTAATATATTCTGCTGTCCTGTTTTTCTGTCACTTGTTCCCAGAATTTACTAGGAAGCTCAGGGACCTGCCTGATTTGCTGTGATAGCAGGATTCCCTTCTTGCCATTCATCCATTTCTTACAGTCCATCCCAGGCTCCAGAACCTCTTGGGAACATAGATTAATGGAAATACAAAAGCCTTTGATAAATTTTGTTCTAACCTCTTCTTTTTTTTTTCTTTCATCCTCTAAAAGCTATGATAGTGGCTGGAAGAGCATATTATGATAGCCTTGCCAAGATTGGAGATATATCAGCTGATTCTCCAGTTTCTAAAGAACTAGGTAAGTGAAATTTCACTTAATTAAATTATTTCAAGGCACACACTTAATTTGTGTTTCCAGCTGGCATTTCACAGAACAAATGTGAACTAGAAAAGAATTGGAAAAAGAGCATGTTACTCTAAATAATATGGAGATGGGAGGGATTAGATCACTTTAAAATATATTTTTTCTTAGGCCATTAGTGTTTTCATTTATACCATTTTGAAGAAATGCTTTTTATTTTTATATACATTATATATATTTCTGCTCACCTTCTGAATTCAAAAGCATGGGTTTTTTTTGAAGATCACATTATTTTGTAGTAAATAAGCCCAGGGAATTATGTAGATTGATTTTAGTAGGAAGATGAATGTTTAAGGATCTGAGGAGTAGAATGTTGCTTTGGAGAGTGCTCATGTATAATAGCAGTTCCTAGATTAGATCAGTTTTCTGGGAAGAGTTGACCTCAATATTTTGACTGATCATATCACTAAAATTTCTCCGACACTTTATTTTGTAGTTGAACTTTTGGAAGAGGAACAATAGAGTCAAAGATGTAGTTCATTTACAGGAATGTAAAATTAATCCAAGTTCTGTACTTCCCTGAACACAATAGTTGACTTTTGGAAAGAATGTCTTCAGCACTTTGCCTTGTATTCCTTTGGCTAGCACTGAAATGATAGTGCTTCATCTACAAGAATGACATTGCCCTGGAAGCATTTGCAATGTTTCTGAGAAAAGATTTTAACATCACTACAAAACAAGGGAACAGCAACTGTACTGCAAAGAGGAGACATTGCTCAAAGCCTTAGTCTGCTCTTTGACAAACATAAAGACTTGATATAGTTTCTTAGATCTGTACTTTTGATTACAGGCACTGGAAGACTCTTACAATGATGCATCATGTTTCTTCTCTGATAACTTTAATTTGCAGTAGTACATGAACTTAGGCGATTCAAAGGAATGTTTTTAATAATGTTTTTTAGTGATTCGGTTGAAGGAGAAGTGAGGGAAAGGCTGTCCTTGAATGGCGAATACTGCTTCCTCTGCGCCTGCGTGCATTTTTGACAATTTGCTCTGCAACCGCTTCTGTGTGACTGTTAACATTCTGTGTTCAAAGCTGGGAGCGGCAGAACAGCAAACAGTAAAAAGCAAACAGTCCTAATGCAGTTGCTTTCTGTATTTGCTTTGCAAGCTGTTTATACAAAACAGAGTTGCTGGTTTCAAACTATAGCAGAAAAGTATGAGAAAGCATTAACTATTCACAGTTTCCTGTAGCAACAAAAGTATAATTAATACTTTGGTATATTATTCTAATCAAGCAGTTGGTCAGATGTGTGGAGTAACATATTCAGTGAACTTTGTATGACTGTGGGATATTTTCTGTTTGTTTAAAATTAGCCTAGAGCTAAATTCAGAAAACACTTACTTTTCCCTAGCAGAGGGGACAGTGCAGAATAGCTATTGAAAATGTATTTTTCATCTAATTATGAATTTTAGACTATTTTCTCCATAGAATAAATAGAGAAAACATATGTCCTGGCCTTCTTTGGGATCGGGCTTCTAATGCTGCAGTCTGTTCATCTTCTACTGAAACTGCTACTGCAGAAAAATCTTTCTTCCTAATGAAAGCCATGACTGTGGATTTCCTCCAATACACTTTCTGATAGAATATTTATTTTTGAAATACAGAAAGTCAGTGAACATTGGAAGAGGTACTGTAATATGTTTAGGAGCCTGTAAGAAATTATTTGCATTTTCTTATATAACAGTTCTGAAGCTAGGCTACTATACTGAACTCTTTAGCAAAAGATAAAAGGTAAGATGTACTAGGACACCAAGTGTCTTTTGTTAAAAGACTAATTTTCTACATAACTCTTACTTTCTCATGTTTAATGGGCAGTATCATGTAAAGGTCACACTCTGCTGCGATCTATTTCTCTGCGGATCCTCCTTTCCTCTTCTGTGAGAAGCAGCCTTTGGATTTAACAAAATACTAACAATTGAGCAATACTAACTCTGTCACGCATCAGACTTCTGTCATCCTCTCCAAAAGAGAGGTCACTCGTAGCCAGCTAAGCTGCTGTTTTGTTAGTGCCTGCGAGCTGCTGTTCCGGAGCGTATTCTCCTGAGGATTAAGCGAGCTAACGCGTGGTTTGTTTTGTAAGAGCACCAGGCTAAAGGTGACTGGCAGAGAAGCAGGGAGAGGAGCAATTCCCATAATTTTACATCTGCATTTTATTTGTATCTAAATCTGATGTTGAGAATAACTAACTTTTTTTGCTTTTCTTTCAAATTATATTCCTGTACTCTGTATTAATTGAAGTCAATAGTGACATTTCCAGGTATGTCAGAAGATCTTTAAATATTTAAAGCAGTATCCTGGCTCTTCACAAGAAATTAGATAAAGCAGTAATGATCAAGTCCTAAGAGTTCTTGAATGCTTTAATATTTGAGCCCAAATCAAGACAATGTAGTTGGAGTTTCAGTGTTTAGGACTTCTGTAAACCAAATCTTGAATACTTTATCTGAGAAGTAAAAAATTCAAGCATATAAAGTAACAATTGAAGCTAACGTGTTTAAAAAATAAATGGAAACACACCTGGATTAGTCATTTAGCTGCACTCAGGACAATTAGCATGGAAAGAGACCTGCTGTAGTCAGAAATCCATGGTGCTGTTTCTGTGCTTGTGATGATGGCCCTGTCTCATCGACAGCAGCAATGAAGAGGAAGCCTAGCAGCTAATTAACTTTGAGTCATCTAAAATGTAGATGCCTCCTCCGGTAGGCTGGTGTCTCCCTGACCAGACCCTCAGTACTTCCTAGCTGGAAAAGGAGGATTTGTGCCCCTTTACCACCATCACTACCACTCCCAATAGCATATCAACTTGTATTAAAATTACTTTTTTGAAGATTAAACAGGGAAGTGAGGCAGGATTCAAAGTTTTGAGGCCTTCCTGTAGAAGTTTCACCTTTAGTTTTGGGAGATGGAAAAATAATATATCATTTGAAATTCAGTTGTGTACATCAAACTTCCTGTACTTGAAAATGGACTACAAGGCTTAGATGGATATAACACAGTATTCTTTAGAATCTATAGAGAATATTTACTGGAACATTGCACTGAGTCACTTTACAGCTCAAACCAAACCGGCTGGGTGACCTAGAACATATTTACCACCAAGTGCGATGGAAAGATTTGAATCAAAAACACAGTCAATCAATCTCTGCTTCTCATAAGGAAACAGTACTGTACATTCTTCCTGTAATGAGACAGTAAAATGGGCTTACAGTAAAGGGTACAGCTGAAAATTTTCCAACTATCAAGGCAGAATAAAAATAAGAGTAGAAAAAATAGGGAAGAAAATATTTGACAGAAAAGGTAAAATAAATAAAGGGCAGAATAAGGGGGAAAATCATTTAAATTGGTCAGAAAACACAGGGAAAGCACTCTCACCTGTAGAGTGAAATTGGAACAGAAGGGAGGAATCAGATAATGAGAAGTAAATCTGGATATTCTTATTTATAAGATATAAGTTGATTTAAATAAACTTTCTTTCAAGTTTTCGATTTGCCTAAATTTCTAAGCTTATAGGCCCTTAGGTTTAGCTGTGAGCATTAACTGCGTTTTTGCAGTTCAAGTTATTCTGCAATCTGGAATTTCCATTTCTTTCTTTCAAGCTTTATATGGAATCTTCATGGAACAGAAGAACATATGAATTGGTTTTGTGGTTTGCAGTTGTGGCGTTCTTTTTAGTTGTGGGGAAACTATAGTAACTTGTACAATAGTTACTGCATCCCGCCTTTGGACTGGGAGCCTTTTGGAAATGCACAAAGAAGAAAAGCTAAAGAAACAAGAAAATGCATTTCTAGAATGTTAATATTTCATACTATTCAAATTACAACATACCACAGCAGCACTGTAAAATCTTGGATTTCAATAATGCGCTAAAAATAACTTCACATATATATGTTAACCTGCTGGTACGGTGCTAAAATAGTATATTCATGGTGTGTTGCTAACCCTTTTTGTCTTGCCCAAAATATGCTATTATGAGCTTTTGTCTAATAGATTTTGAGTGCTTACAATTTCAATAAACACTCTTTTTTCAATAATCTTTCTTTTCAATCAACCTGTCTTTTCCCCCCTTCATTTACTCAAGGAATCAGGAAGTTCGTTCCTGCACATTCATTGCATTCTTGCTCTCGTATTTCCTTAACCAGCCTCTTGTAGCTATGATAACTGGCAGGTGCTAAACACGTTTATAATATAATGGGTGTAAAGTCTCAATCTGTTGGGTGGCAACCGTAACTATAGGAGTCACCCACAGTCATACGATGGGTCTGGACACAGCCTAGTTTTGCTCAGGACGTAAGCGAAAGCTATTCCTGTTTGACAGCCTGCAAAAAATAGCTTGTAAGGAAAATATTACATTGCATGGTCTTGACCAGTAGAACTAAATCTTGGAAGTTGGGAGTGATAAAGGAAGATTGGAGGAGACAAATTACTAATTTACAATTTACTAATTTCATTGAATCATTCTGTTAAAATTTACCTGGGAACAGGAATGCAAAAGGTGTTGCTCACCTGCAATCTGAAACTGAATTAACTTGGAGAAACACAACTTTTTTAATGCAGAGTAGTTTCACAGTTAAAAACCACTGAAGGTAGTTAATGGAAGTATTAGGCTCAAAGGTAGCTCTGGGATGTGGTTGTGGCAAGACAGGGAGAGGTGGTGGGGGATAACCCTCTAATACCACGTAAGTGGAATCCCCACTTGACAATATCTGCAAGATGGTCTGGGGGGTTTGCACTCCCAGTGCAGGAGGAACACGGAACTCTGCTCCGGGTGTTCTCAAGCACAAAGGACTTGACTGTCTTCACTCCTTCCGCTTTAAAAGAACAAACATACTCATGTAGTGCATATTTGCAGAACAAATACCGTAATTTTAAAGGTCTCCACAATGTTGCTGTGCTACTCCAGCACAAAATTTACACGGGGAAGTGATGGGCCATAACTCCTAGACTTAACAGAACACCTATGGGGGCAGGCAGGTTCTGTACATGCACATTTCCTTTCTGGAGAGCCTTTATACAGTTAGCCAAATGTCTATATAGTTATCGGAGTAACTACATGTTGCTTTGAAAGCCTTGGTTGCCATAGTATAGGTTCACTGAGAATCACATAATGACTAGCGGATTAGGGCTACAGTTTATTGAATAGTTTGCATTTCTCATTAATGTCTAAGTAATTAAGATAGAGTACTTTCTAACAGAATCAGAGAACCTTAAGAGACTGATAACTACTTTCTAGTTTTTTAAAATAAACTTGAACAATTTGATAATAATGTAAATTTAATGTTAATTTACCAGTGTAAAGCTAAATCTATAAACAGTAATGTTTGTTTTTTAACTAATAACTGTTACAATTTACATGTGCAACAGATGTGATCCTAGTGGACTGTTTCTTCCCTCCTCCTTTTTATTTGCAGAAATGGGAGATTTTCTAAATGAGAAAATGACCTTAAAGAGGTCAGCTTACACAGAACAATTTTTGGGGATACAAGAGATTTTTTTTCTAAAAATAATGTATTTGCATGCTGAAAATTTTCTAATCAGGCTGTAATGTAAAGCAGTATCTTCTTATCCCATCTCCCTAAAACACAGTCTTGCAAGTATTTGTTATCCAAAACTGTCTTTTTTCCTTCCCAGTTAAAAAGCAGAAGAGCCACTCTTAAAAACTGGGGATAAATATCTTTTGCTGTATCTACAATACACCACTTAAATATCAATCTCACTACCGAGAAAGCCAAGAAGAAAAAGCAAAAAATACATAATTTGGGATCAATCTAGCTAGTCGCATTTTAGTTAATAGAAGGTGTGGGGGGAGGTTGTTGGCTTCCTTTAGCAGATAAATTCCAGCTGGAATCCAATTCCACTTCTCTTAGAAAGATGACACCTAGCAGCCTTTCCTTCACTAGCTCATCTAATCTAAGGAAAAGAGATCTGTCACCTTGTCCTGTCTCCATGTAACTGCAGCACTGTCTTCTCTTCTATAGTATAAATGTTTGGCTCTTGGAACTGGCTGTGTCGACTAGAAAGACAAGGGAAATGAGCCAGCAACTGCCGAACTCCTTTAGCACCTCATCCAGGGAAACTTCTGGGAAACTAGCTTAGATGCTGCAGCTGAAGCACTTAGTAAATGAAGCCAGCTTTCCTTATGGAGCATTAATAAAATACTGTTCCTCTGTGTTTATAATGAAACTGAATTTGAAGAAGCCACTGATTTTTTCTTCTATTATAGCGAGAAAAGTACATAGAGAGCTGACTTGAAAATGAAATGCAAAGTGCTGTTCTGTTTTTTCAGAAGTGAAGCTCTGCATCTTTAAGTTTTGAAGTAGCGCCTTGTTTCTGTGCTATATTGCCCTCCAATCTGCTGTAAGAAAGGAGGAGGAGGAGGCAGCCTTTTACATAAGGTCTCTAGGAGAAGAGGCAGACTTTTACATAAGTTTCTCCTGATGAAAACAATAATTGGATTAGTGGAAAGTTTCTCCTATTGGTAGCTCCACTCGTCAAGGTCACTTACAAATTTAAAGGCAACCAAACAATCATATCAACATTTTTTCCCTCTAGAAACAGTACTGTGGCTTTTCCTGTTCACTGTTCTGAATATAAACATATGATGAAAGTCTGTTGGGGAAAAAAAAAAAAAAACTGTAGACTTAGATTCTTACAGATGAACAATTCCTGCCAACTGTAAATAAAATTAACTACAGATTAACTGTAAAATTAATTTACAGATTATTCTGTGGACGTCCATCACGTGCTTAGAGCTTTATTCACGTAATCTAAAGTTTGGTTGCCTAAAGGAGCTGTAACTCTATTAAAGGAAGAACATGTGGGAAACAAATCTTGGCAAAATTTGTCACGTGGATCACATGGTATTTTAATGGAGGGTAAAGGCTGTTGTAAACATTCACATTGCAACAAAACACTGAAATAAGCCCACATACAGTGCTCAGGGGCAAGCCCTGCCACTAGCCTGGCAAAACCTCCTACAAGTCAGTGTTCAAAAGCAGTGGAGAAAACCTGGCACTGTCCTATATATAAATGAATGAGAGAAGGAAAAGAAGAAAAAAAAAGTCAAGAGAAACCCATTACCCTGTTGTTATCCAGGCCATAATTAATGAACAAATTTGCATCACAGAGCAATAGATAAGCAGTGAGGATGATTGCCACAGAACACCTCGTGGACCACAGGGAGCCCTGCAGATCAGATGGCACCATTCAACAAAGCAGGACCATCATTACTTTAAGATTTTATTCATTTCAAGTTATATAATTTTTCCTGTCCAACACAGAAAACAAAAATGATCCTGCCAAGTGAAGAAGTGAGCAAGAGGAGGGAAGCAGGGTTTGTTGTTAAACATAAAGGAATGTACATGCTTCAAAGCAGATGTTGCAGCTTGTTCTTGTAAAATTGCCAACAGAGTTGTGCTCTGTAGGCAATCGTATTGTTGTACCTTCCATTATGAAGATTTCCAGGGTAAGGTGTAAGCTTTATGGCCCTGGGAATGGCTAAAGGGAGGAAGAGGAAACGGAAATACACAAAGTTCTCTGTGAACGGTCTCAGGGGACGCTGTTACGGAGAAATATTGGCACCATGGGAAGAAAAGAAGACAGACTTTGATAAGATTTTTTTCCCAGTTATTTTTCCTTTGATTTCCAAATAATCTCTCAATCATGTGTCATGTGCCTCAGCGAGTTTGAGACTTTTCTTAGCAGCAACCTGTGCACTAAAGCAGATCTCTTGGCTTTAGCCAGTGAAAAAAAGTAGAGGTGTAACCGTTTTGCAGCCTATTGCCCTGAATTTGTTGGGGTATCTAACATGTGGTCGTGCAGCACTAGCAGTCGCGCGCTTGTGCGGCCTTACCTGGCAGCACAGGTAGCAAAGACATCTCCTTTGCAACAGCAGCCTGGGAAGGGCTCCCCGAACGTCCCCCGCGTGCCCTGTTGGCCTGACTGCGGCTCGTGTGTCCGGAGAAGCTCCGTGCTGGGAATGTCGGCAGCCCCCCGGCACCTCCGAACTCACCGAACGCAGGACGAGCCCGGGCGCTGGCGCTGGTGGGTGAAGTGCAACAGGCAGGAGGAGGCCGTTCTGCTCAGCTGATCCTCAGCAGTCACAGCTTTTCTTTTTTTTCTTTTTCCCATCTTTTCTTGCACAGGTCTGGCTATTGGCAGACAAAGAAATAAGCCTGTGAGCATACCCTGATAAAATATGCTGTCTTTAATACAGAAACTTATCTTGTCAATGGGAAAAACACATGGCAACTGGAAAATAAATGACATAATTGTGAAGAAAATGCCATCATATATGTAACTAGTTTGTAGATTATTTTAATTTAGCTATACATACAGTACAAAATATTGAAGATATATATATACATTTTTAAAAATTCGTATCAGTTGCAGATGTCAGCAGCATTCCTAAGAAAAAAAATACATTTGTCTTGAAATTCTGAAGAAAAAGAGATAATCGAAACTCCAGGCTCGATTAGGACTTGGGTTTTTTGTGTTTTGGAGTTTCTTCATAGCTCAGATTGGGAGACTTAGCAGCAGTTCAAATACCTGCAGTAAAAATTATTTTGTTAAACTGGAAGCTCATAAAAAATATCAGTTTTGGCTGCTTAATATAATTTATTTGTTTCAATCTTAGAAAAAAAAATGCCTAAAAACAGCAGGATCTCATACAGACGAGTCCAGGCTTGTGGTCATGCTGTAAGTCTTACTTTCTTTGTGCCTGATTTGTGTAAGGATTTGCTTAACTAGACAGCAGCAAGTATGAAAAGCCTCTGAAGAAAAGGCCTTCTGAAAGATCAACGTAACATGCATATCTTAATATATTGTGTTTTCTATATGTTTGGGTTAAAAAAAGAATGCCTGCGGCAAACTTTACTTTTTAATCTGTTTTAAATGAATTAACTAATTTGGTTCAGTCACAGAAACATTTGTAGCTGTTTGTAGCCTTAGTGAGAACTTTTTCTTCCTTTAATAAAAAATAATCTGATAATCCCTTTTAAAATGTGAAGTTCCTTTTTCTCTACTGTAAGTTTTCCCCCCTTCACCTTCTGCAGTCACCTTCATAAAGTGGCCCTGAACGGTCTTGTGTCAGTGGCTTTTTACAAAATGGGCTTGAGCGAGATTTACTCCTTGCTTCCTATTTCATGTTCATTCGTGCAGTAAGGAAAGGCAGATTTGACCTAGTCCTATTGATTTATGTGCCTGGTAGTATTAATTCTACGGATTTTTAAAACATTCAGGGTGAACTGTACTAGAAGCAAAGTACAGTTAAGAGTTTGTAAGTTGTTACGTTTCATTATCCTTTTTCTCATTTTATTGATTCATATTAAATTCCATTAAGGCTAAATTCAGGCTCTTTGCCTTCTTCAAGGTATCTGCTACACAATTAAATCTTCCTTCCACAATAAATCCTTTTTTATGAGAGAATAAAAAGCTTACTGCATTTGAGTCTTAACAGATGTCTTGTTCAATTGTATTTGTTATACTGTATTCCTTTGCAACTTTCTATTTACTTTCCAGGGGTTAATGGTCTCAAAGGACTTTGTTTTCTAACTTTCCTTTGTCATAAATGCCTTTCTTTGGGCACTGGGCAACTTAGGAAAAAAAAAAAAAAAGAGAGAGAGAATATCTTGACAGAAATTGAAACTAATAATATACTTGAACTATTACTGTCTTCATGTGTAGCTTTGACTCAGTCTCTCATTCTCTTACTAGAGTCTTACTAGAGTGACTTCTGAAATGTTTCCAGAGTGATCTCCTCTAGAGAAAACAAAATCTAAGCTCATTTCAAGCAGGTCATGCAGTTACTACTTTTATTACTTCTACCATAGCTATTTAATATTTTCAGAGCTTGTTTTAAATGATTTTGTTAGTAGCTGCTAATATTTATCTACAGGACAGCACTCTATTGATCAAAAATTCTGTCTTTGGTTTGCCTTGAACAAATTCATCTCTTCGTCTGTTCTAAGAACAGTCAACATACACTGTAGAGATAAACAACCACTACAATCCCAGTGTGAACACTGAGATTAAAGTGTAACTGCTGCAAAATTCCATATTCTGATTTTACCATGAATATGCTTATTTTTTTTCAAGGGATGCTTCGTATTAAAAATCACTTTTATCTACTGTGCAGACTTTAAGGATGTCCTTGTGCTCAAGTGTTGCTTGATAACACAAGTATCTTTAAATGTTTTGGACTATATTTTTGTTTTCTAAAATAAATACGGGCATATTTGATGTACCTTGTTTAACTTCTGCCATTTTAGTCACTGAGATTACACATGGGAGGTTAGAAAATGAAAAATGGTATATCTGATGGGGAAGTATTTTAGGACATAATTATGTTCATAATCAACTGTGGTGTCGTTGCTTTATTAATTCATTGCATAATATGATGCCTAAAGCTGGTTAAGGTTTACAGTAGGTCTGTCATAAATTGGCCTTAAGTGGCCTGTTATCATGTAGTCTAGTCAAGTCATTAGGTTTGTTACCTCTGTGGTTTGCCAGGAAATGATGACAAGGTTAATATTTGGTTACTGTATATTATGAGGTCTGTGTGTATAAAAACTGATCATGAACAGCTTTAATTTACTGCAAAATATTTGTAGTTGACATGAGAAATGCTTGTCTTCCCCTCAGGTAGTATGCTTCCCACACCTTTGTGCAAGCTGAATAATCACTGAAAACCAGAACCACATCTTAAGTTTGAACTGTTACTAATTTAGAGGAACCCACTGTCTCTGCTGGAGCTGTTCTATAATTCATTGTTTTAATTAAAAGCAAAATATTACATTGCAGATGTTCAATTCCCTATTCCTGTTCATTTAGGCAAGGGGTCACCTTGGCTCTCTTGCATTAGTCTTCTATAAAAACTTGTCTCCTTGCATAAATCTTACTTGTGAGGGCCATCAAAATTTGGCCAACCTTTTACCTGAAGCTGGCAATAAAAGAACGTGTTATATGTTCACTTTCAAAGTGCTCTCTATTTAATCTGCAGTGCAGAGTTTGACCTATAATTTAAATCTTATTAGGTCAGATTGTGCTTTCTATGGGTTCCTTTCAAAGTGTTGATTCAGAACATGAAAGAGGAAATGAAATGGGTGAGCCGGTACATACAGTGCCACTGCATCACTGGTAGCACGAGGGAGTTTCTAGCCTAAAATATTTTTTTTCTGATGCCCAGCACACAGGGAGTCTTTGGTTGAGAGGAAAAGAAAACGCAATGGGAGAGACAGTCACTGATACTTAAAAATAATATTTAAAGTGTTCTGGGTGGGTGAAGAAAATAAACTTGTAAAATAACCCAGCACAAACTTTTAAGAAGGAAGTGCAGTTTTTAAAGTACTCAATGTCAAAACATGTTTTGGCAGTATTCTTTCTGTTAAAATAAAATAAAACAAAAAAGATGAAAAAATACCGCTTCTGACCAAGTATCCAAAGTCTAAAAAGTTGAAGGCTGCAGTCAGTTCCAGTGCTGCTTGAGACAAAAATAACAGCCCCCGAGCGTCAGCTTTTCCATTCTTGCCGCACCAGGTGAATGGGCTGTTTTATTGCGCGTTTACACTGTGGTGGCAGCGTGGGCCGGAGGAAGGGAGGGTGAGAGTGATGAGAGAGCTGAGTCAATACCCAGCCTTGTTGGGTGTCTGTCAGGAGCGGGACGGCTGCGGCTGGCTGCGTTCGCCTTGCCAAGTATTAGCTAAGTGTGTTGCTTTGGCAGCAAATTCTCAGAACATACTTTTTAATGAAGAGTGAAAATAAGCTGATTTTAAAGAGAATAAAAATCAGTAAGGGCCATTATTTTGATGGCCATTTCAATGTTCACCTCGAATTTCTATAACTTCCTAAACACATTTTTCTTTTGAGTATTTAAAAACAAATCTTACTGTTCTATATTTCTTCTTTTTTTAAAGTGTTTTACCTTATAAGTACCTGAAAAGTGTTTAGTAAATTCATCCTGTTTTAAAACATCATTCCAGTCTAAAATGCATAGTATCATTTCAATTGAGTTTAGTATACAAAAATACTAGACCAGAGTGCATCCATTTCAGCAACCTCAAAAAGAAGAACAACTAACTCATGTCACCTACTTCACAATTGTTTCATGCAACTATATTGTACTTACCTTTCTGTTGCATATGAAATAACTAATTACTGCAGCAATTCTCCCTTCTCATAGTATTTACCCTAACAATTCTGTAAGCACAAGCAACCCTAAGTACAAAATTCAGAAAAATTCCGGAAACCATATAGAAAGACACATGAAAACAGAATAAAAAGAGCATGTAGTGTTTTATATAATTTATAAATATTTTTGTATATTATTTCAAGGGCTTGGCTGTTTCCATTGTGTCTTCAGCTTCCTGCTCCCCAGGCCCACAGAGCCTCTTGCACAAAGCCAAGGGGCACCAAAACGGGAAGAGGGGCATGAACAGACACTCCCAAGAAGCCAGGGAAGGCACCTGCTTTTCTTCCTGCTTTCCCCGTGAACAGTGACACTACCCCACATTTTCCATTATTTAGTTAAAGATCCACAGCGTTGTCTTGCTTTGCAGTATGGAAAATATGTTTCTCATGTTAAAGAAAGTAAAACCTTCTGCCTGCATCTGAAGGATCTGAAGGGTTGTGGGATGATAAATCTCTGCTAACTCAGGATGGCTTCTTAATGAGTATGGATGGAGGAAAGCATGATTTGGAGAGCAGCATGTTAAACAGTTAACTCATCAGGTATTTATGGAAAAAGGAAGTGGAGAGAAGTGTCAGATTAACAAGCTGGGGGCAGCTGGGATCGGACTGCCAGTGACTCCAGAATCTGAACAGTCCCAGGGGCGTGTGGTTGTGTGAGGACTGCCGCCTGTGTAACGTGAAATGAAGAAGTGCCTGGGGGAGGCAAGCTGCTGATCCAGCTCCGAAACTCAACCTGCCGCCCTGGCATGGAAATGAGTGTTCAGCGACAGCAGAACAACTCTGTAGTCAAAAGACATTTGGGTTAGATGTGACTGGGGTACCGGGTTGCGGCCCGTACCTTTTCAGCCTTTCTTACTGGCTCCTGTCTGAGATGTAGTAACTCCTTATTGCCAGCCCTAATCTGGGTGAAGTCAAGCTGGGCGTTCCGGGCTCTTGCCAGCTCCCGTTCCCAGCAGCGTGTCGCAATCCCCGCGCCCAGACTGGCACGTAGACGGCCCGTCGGTGCCAGGGCAGCGAGGGGGCCGGGTGACGTGGCTGCCCGCAGCAGGGTGACGCGGTGCAGGGCTGCGCACGGCGCTGGCAGCGAGGCCTCCACCTCTGCGCCCTTCCAGCACAAAGCAAAACAGTCTGTGCGGAACAGGTAGCATCAGGAGTCAGGGATTGTGCTGGAAGAGAGCAAAGAGCACGGGCACATTGAGGTCTGTAGGAGAAGATGAGAAATCTGCCTCTTCTTGGCTGTTAGTCGGTGCCTTCCAGCCAGGCTCTAATCTCTGCTAAAACAGCGTGAGAAATGAATCAGCAAACGTGTCAGATGGGTTTTAGCCCTGTGAATGGATGTGAAAGGTTACTCTGTTAACACTGAGCATGCAGCTAGTTAACCAACAATAAGATGTAATTTTCAGACCAAAACATGAATAGTGGTTACTTGATATTATTTACTGCCTCTGCTGCTGGCCGGCTATTCTCTGACATGGCAAGAAAAGAAGATCTTACTAAATCAGTATGTTCTATTCTGTAGAAAAGGAAGTATTTTATTTTGTCTGGCACTCCATGGCTCTTCTGCATAATAAACATGATTAGTTATTCTATAATTTATGAGTGTCTTAGTACTCTGTGGCCAGATGCAATTATTTAGTTAAACCGCTATGATTAGCCATAGCAAGAAATTTCTAATTCCTCTTATGTATATACTCTAAATAATAAATATATTAGTTAAATATATTTTAGTACTAATCCTTTTTAAATAACTTTGGACATCTAAGAAATAAATATTGCTGTGTTTATCAACAGGCCAAGTTCTTGTGGAAATCTCAAGAACACACAAGAAACTTAATGATTGTCTAGAGGAAAGCGTAAGTTAAAGGATTTTCTTTCAACCTATTTGAAATTTTGAAAATATAAACTGATTTTTGTGCTTTTTTTAAAATAACCCTTTATTCATTTGCTTTTAAAGTTCAAAAAATTTCATAAAGAAATTATATCTGAACTGGAGAAGAAAACAGAACTGGATGTTAAATACATGAATGTAAGTACATTGAACTCAATAGCAAAGAATATCATATTTTATGTATCTCTTGCTAGTAATAGATTTTTTTTCAGAAGTTATTCAGTCAGTTAATCAATGCATCAGAACTGTGGTCTAAATATATAAAAATTTACAAAACATGTCAGGGAAGTAATGCATGACAATAGCATTTTTAAACTAAAGTGGAAAAAAAGCAATTGGCAAATCTATTTGTTGTTGAATTAGTAATACAGAAAAAATATGAGCAACACTTTGTGGTCACTTATGCAGTTATATTACTGTGTGCATTATGAGATGTTTTAAATGCTTTGTTTTCAGGCAACTTTAAAGAGGTACCAAACTGAACACAGAAGCAAATTAGATTCTTTAGAAAAGTCCCAGGCTGAGCTAAAAAAAATCAGAAGGAAAAGTCAAGGAGCACGAAATGCCATGAAGTACGAGCATAAAGAGATGGAGGTTAGTGAGTTGTCTCATTTGTTTCATGTTTGTGAGAGCTGGCAACAGAAAATGTTATGCTGCCAGAATGTCCAGCTGAGTCTTTTCTAGCACCTGACATCTAAAGCTTACCACAGCCTCTGTATATGCAATGTAATTAGTTACTATATATAACTCCTCCAAGTTGTTTGGCAATAGGTAATCTCTAAAATTTCAAATAATATGTTGGTTTTAATTTCTCAAAGTCAGGTTGTATTAAAGGTACTGCTGGAGTATATATTCCAGCTGAAATGAGGCTTTGGACTGCAGTGCTGTTTTTATTCAGAAATTTTTCCTTCAGTTTCTAGGATTAATTCTTTGACCACTACTTCTGAATTTTTGGGGTTCTTTTGGGTTGGTTGATTGATTTTTTTTATTTACATATCTCTGTAACTAAACCTTTATGCAGATGCTTACACAGGGAGTTAGCTGTGCCATGCAAATTCAGCTGAAATCTGCTATAAATTTATTTCCCAAAGTAGGCAAATGGCAATTTCTGTTATCACTTGTTATGACCTATCCTACTGAACTTAAAACTCCACTGCCATCTTGAGGTGAAATGGAAAATGGCAAGGTAATCAGAAATTTTATTTGAAATATCAAGTTAGTATAAGAGTTAATATAAGAGTTAAGTGTGTGTATGAAAAGAGAATAGTGTGCAGGAAAGAAGCAGAGCCTTCTCACTGCCCCAGCCTGTTCCATCTCGCCTTGCCAAAACCTTTTGTGAGGATTTTGGAGTTCATTTCAGCAATAAGATAGAGTATCAAATCAAACTCAGAGGTTGCATATATTTTTTCTTTTCCTAGTATGTGGAAACTGTGAGCTCTCGACAGAGTGATATTCAGAGATTCATTGCAGAAGGCTGCAGAGAAGCTCTCCTTGAAGAGAAAAGGAGATTCTGTTTTCTGGTGGATAAACACTGCAGTTTTACTCAGCACATGAACTTCTATCACGTTCAGGTCAGTGGCATTAACATAAGCAGAACTCCTGAGGTCTAATAATCCCAGAGGAGATGTGCAGTGCCTCCTGCAGGAGGCTGAGCAGACAGGCATGAAGAGCTAAGACAGCACAAGGAACTCTGAAATTGGACACACTCTGTCCTGGTCAGCTCACAGAAAATGTGTTCAATTGTCTCTTAAATGCACTACAGCAACAATGAAAGATTACTCTAGCTTTTAAAAATCATATTTAAAAAGATGAGCTGATCAAATATTTACAACCTTTAAACCTGAAAAAGTACAGGCTTTCTATCATGTTATTAGTTTTAAGGAGATATTAATTATGTAAACCTCTTAAAAGACTTCCATTTCACTGAGGTTATATTATTTTGGTATAAAGAAAATTTAACAAATAGGTCTATGCGTTTTATGAAAACTAATACCTTTTATATTTTGATGCAGTGTGCAGAATTCCTCAACTCTAAGTTGCCTGGGTGGCAGGAAATCTGTAGTGATGCCACAAAAGTGCCTGAAAAAGTTAAAATTATGATAGATGAAATAGCAACACCTGGTTCCACTCCAATATCAGGAACTCCACAGCCTTCACCAATGATAGAAAGAAATACCATGGTAGGTGTGTTATTCTCTGCGGCTTAAAGGTTATGTCTCTCAGCTGGGAAAGGATGGGCCTCACTATTTCTTCTGTATATAAGCATTTGGATTCAGATCTTCAGAATTTGCCTCTGTTGGAATCTACTGGGTTTGGATATGAAAGGAAAATGATTAAACTGAAACTCTAGTACTGGCAAAACACACAGTACAGTAGGCAAAAGCATGCACCAGCTTTCAGGGAGGTGCATAGGATTCTTTCTAGAGAAACCAGCCCCAGGACTGCGTTTGTCCTTGCTGCCCCATTTCGGACATTCTTCTCCATGAGTTACAATAATTGCATAGACAGTAGTTAAATGTAAAAACTTAAACAGAATGATACTTCCTATTTGCTTTCCCTCTTCTTTCCCCCTTCCATGACTGTTATTTCAGCAAGACTTTTAAGAACAGTTTAAAATCTAAATTTCATTTATCTGAATGTTAAGTTACCACCAGCTGCTTAATTTTTGAATGACATCACTGTCCAAAATATTTTTAGAAAGCTACTAAGCTAGGTAAGAATCTGTGGAAAGGGATTTTTCAGAGCACTTCACTGATAAATGTTTGTTGAGGGACAGAAACCTCCTATGAACTTTTCTGATTAACAATTTAGATGGAACACAAGGACTCTCTGAAGGGTCTACACAGTTTAGGTATATTTGAGTATTGCTTTCTAGAATGCAATGCTGCAAGTAACCTAAGATGTCACTGTCACCTCAATATTGTGTTAATCTTTTTTTGTGTGTGTTTGTGTGTCTCTAGATTGGAAATAATTTTTATCCTCAACAAGAAAATGCATCAAAAGTGCCCCCTGCTCCTGCAGGCAGGGCATACACTAGCCCGCTAGTTGATATGTTTAACAATCCTGCTACAGTTTCAAAGGCATCTTCTGAAAGACTAAACAGCTCAGCAGGTGAGTGTTGTTTTGGTACCAACTCACATAAGTGCAAATGATTTAACGCTGAGAATTAGCACGGGATTTCTTGACATCCATGTGATGCAATGCCTGAATTCCAGAAGACATGGAGGAGCAGAAAATGGTCTTTACAAAGTGTTTATATTAGGTACCCAATAGCAAATAGTTAAGTCATATGGAAGGAAGAATCATTTGCAGTACAGTGCAGAATAAGACAGGCAGATTATATTTTAATCATTTTCCAGGCCTTCCCGATTAACCCAGCTTAAATGCTCTTAAGAGTCCCAGTCTAACAGAAGACACTAATATTAAGCAAGATATATCTAAGTGATTATTTCAGTGCACACAGACATAAACTAGCATTTTTTTTAAGAGCATGTACTACAGGGGATAAATAGAACAAACTCTTTTTATTTCTTTACTAAAATGCAAAATCCTACTGAGATTTGTTGTATTAGTTTTTAAAAATACATTTACCATATACTATACTGGTCAAATTACAGTTTTAAGGCCTCCTTTAAATCTTCTTTTGTTTGAGTGCAAGGCATACTTGAAATCATGCACTAAATACAGTTAAATTATTTTTCTTTTTAGACAAAGGTCTCTTACGGATTGTGCATTTAGCATTTTGTGAGCCCAGAGGAAAGCAGCAGCAATGCAAAGTCAGGGTTTGATTTGCACTTCAGTATTAATCAGACAACTAACTATATTTCACTTTGTAAATGTGTGCTTTATTTTGAATTTCGGGTTTTCTTTTTGACAGAGAACACAGATGATGCCAGTTTATCACGTTCGACTTCTGTCGCCACAGGACTCAATATAATGAAAAGACAAAAAGTAAAGACAATCTTCCCACACACTGCAGGAAATAACAAGACGCTCCTTAGCTTTGCACAGGGGGATATCATCACCCTTCTTGTAGCTGAAGAAAAGGACGGCTGGCTTTACGGGGAACATGACTCAACCAAAGTGTAAGATAATGTATTCCCCTATTTGAACATTAAAGACAAGTGGCCTTTACCAATTTTATTAGCAAATATTGATAAATGTTTTCCCACATTTTTGCTTCCTGACATTCATCCCTGGGGCCCTTGAAGAGTCTTTCTGCAAAGTAAATCATTGCATGTATTGTAGAGAGACTTTGTACACTTACTTGGTATCATCACAAGACAGGTCTTTAGATCTTGATTCTTCTCACTTCATTAAGCCTACTGCTGTGTCCAGTGTTGTCTTTTAAGAGATAGATCCAGTTTTATGTAACATGAAGTGAAAATCTCTTCCTATTACAGCAAAGGATGGTTTCCATCTTCATATACAAAACCACTCGAAGAGCCAGCGGAAGAAAAAGCATTTGCCCCAGTGCCAAGGTAACACTTTAGATGAGACTTGCTGGAATGCCCAAATCTTTACATTTCTCTTTTATTTTAAATGTTGCTTTTCTGCTCACACTCTCTGTTGCTTAGGAATGTGCATGGTAAAAACTTTCTAACAGTTTGTAGGATGATGCCGTGGTTACGTTATCATGTTTTGATGGTTATCCGTGGACTCAAGAACTAGCATCACCCTGACTTGTTGGTGTCCCATCGACTGCAGCGGGACGGTGCCTGTGTTAAATTTCAACTCTTGCACTTGGGCTTCCCTGGGACTAAAGATATCTTCTAGGGGCAAAAGATATATTATATTAATACTGAAAATACCATTTGTTGGATTATGTCTTGCAGCCCTGCACCGATCAGAAGTGTCAGTTCTGTAAATCTTGCAGAAAAAGCTGGGGTTGTCCTCCCACCACCAGACTATGTGGGAGCCTCGCAAACAGGTTCAACGTCAGACAGGAGAATGGAGCCTTCCAAAGTTACCGCTGCTAAAGCATCAGCAGAAAGTGGGGGTGCTGTAAGTAATCACACACCCTGAATCCAAGTGTTCTGTCCTCCTTAGTTTTCTAGACCTTATGTGAAGCCCTGGAATATTCTAGGAACAAGTGAACAAACTAGAACTTCTTCATGGAAGGCAGTACAAATCCATCATCTTAGTTGACTTTAGTTTCTTTAGTCACTTAAGAATTTAGTAGGCTCAATTCTGTGTTCAGGAATACTTCATGCAGCTCCATGAAAGTTGATATTATTTTTGTGGATGTAGTTGAGGTATGGATGTACTAATTAAAGTCTATAATAAGCAAAATTCCTGAGAGGGAATTCTATAAATTACATTTAGTTATTTATTGGTAAAACTTAAATATTTTATATAGTAATATAAAGATCTGAGCGACAGATATTTATCCTAAGTGATTTGTTGAATTATACAGTACAATTTGAAGTAGCCTGTGTAAATTTGTACTTCATAGTAGGAAAATTCTAAAGAATCTTTTTTAAGAGGAAACTTGTGAGATGTCCAGCTCTACAGGCCTTTTGGAAACCTTTCATCATATTGAACTTGGTTCTGTAAAGCCTCTGTACAGCTATGTTGGCCAAACAGCTACACTTGTGACGCGTTTCTGCTAACCATTGCTAAAAATGTCTCTTGAAGTTACAGATATTGAAACAAAGGTATATTTTCTCCAGTAGGAAGGCAAGTAAGACTGCTAGAAGTCATTATGGAGAATCTGTGATCCTCAAAATGAGTGAAGAACTCTATGCTCGGCAGCTAAGATTAGGTTCACAACAAGGAAAATGAAAGTTGCTTGATGGGGAGGAGGGAAACTCTCCTCTCATTAAGATCTCTCCCAATAGTAAGGTTTTGAGATGCCTTTTTTTTTTTTCTAAGAAATTTATTAAAAGTTTAGTGGACTTTTGTCAGAACACTCTAGTATTAGCAGGTGTATTTCAATATAGCATATTTCAATCCACATCTCAGTGTGGATTTACTCATCTAAGTGCTTTATCAGTAATGAGCCCTGCTGTGTAGGAAGTATGTGCCATAGTGCTACTAGGACAGTGTTTTTCTATAAGAAAAAAACCTTTTCGCATCAACGAAATGAATATCAAAAAGATGCAAATTTTAGTGTTGAGTCCTTTCCAAATCAAGTATCTGGGAACTTCTAAAATTATTGTGAAGAAAGCCGTCTATATTTTGACATATTTGTGAGTTTCCTTTTTGGATAAAGAAGCAATGACCCCTAACAACCATGTAATGTCAGACTTATACACAGGCTCGTTTATTCTATGGCTAACAGTTGAGACCTATGAGATCAACATGTCCTTCAAATGCAATTATGTTAGTGGTAGTTAGGAGATGTATTAGCCTGTGAAAGTTGCCAAGGAAGCTGTACAGTGAGTTCTTTGCCCTCTGACAAGTAAAAAGGTGAGTTGCTGTACAGCCCTAAAATTATTGAATGTGTTAAATTGTCTCACTGTGCTGCTGCCTTTTATATGGCTAACTGTCCTCTGGCAGCTCTCAAGAGCAGTCACCTTAAGAAAGGGGTTTTTTTTTCATTTTATGACATTTTATTTATATGAATAAATGTACGAGTCATGGACTAGCAACCTTGTTGAACTGAAAAAGCAGGAGGAGCTGCAAATCATGTAGCTGATAAGAGTAGGACAGGATTCTGATCAGAATCTCTTTGGAGGCCAGATTGGCTTATAGTGTTTTTGGAGTGGAAGATAAATACATCCAAATTTCCACAGGGAAAGCAAGTTCCAAAAGTTGAGGGACTGCAGAGCATAAGCTAGCCACTACTCTTGTTGAGGTATCCTGCAGCTCGTAACAGCTGTATTTTTACTGTGATCTCCTGATTCTTCTCATCTGTTAAATAAAAAAGTGTAGAGGAAAGTCAGTGCACATGCACCCGAGGATTCTGCTCCATAATTGCTATTTCCTTTCATTCTTTTGAATCTCTCTGCTGCTTCCTTGTCTTTCCTGCTTCTGTGAAAGTCACCACTCCCAGCCCACCATGAGGCTTTGGAAATAAGCTAAATATTACTCCAAGCTAGTCTGTAGACTGGTCCAGTATTTGTACACATGTGAAAGATATGGTTAGAGTGTCTTTTATGTAGAAGCACAAAATGATTCATTGAGGCATCTCCTTTCTGTTTCAGAATAGAGTTAGCAGCTTAAGATTTCAAGCAGGAAAGATGAGAGATGGTTCTTGCAAATTGCAGTTTTAAATATGATGGAATTTAAGATTTTAATTACGTGTTATGTAGAAGAGTTTTATACAAAAGATTTTCATCCAAAAAAGAGTTAGTAGTTGGTAAGTTTTTGATGGCTGGTGTTCAGTAAGGTAGTATATGATTCAGATTCATCAAAGCAAGCTGTAGGTCTAATGCTAGTTACCCCCAGCATTGTGACTGCAGTTAGTGTTCATGTGCGTGTACGAGCTAAGCACACGCTTAAGATCACTGCTGATTTCAAAATATGTAACTTTAAGCCTGACTTGTTTACTAGAAGTTGAAGCAGGGGAGAAGAGAAGGTGTGGACATCAAATTTTTGCCAAAATGCCTGCTTTGTGCAACAGGTTTGCCAATGACGTTATTGTCATTGGTAGGTGTTCATTTTTATCACTTCTGAAACATTGCATCCTGTAGTAATGCTCACGCTGCAACACTGCCATCTCCTAGGTTATCTTCACAAAAATACATATTTTGGTTGATGACTTTGTTTCAGTGACATTTCGTTTGCTATTTTAACCTACCAAAAGCTAGCCTATAAAGCTATGTAAAGGTTCCAGTGCAGCTAGAACTGAGCCTGGTTGATTCTTTGATCTTAAACTTGAAAAAACAGAAAAAGGTAGCACTGGCTTAGGATACCTCTTCTCTACCCTGCACATAAACAGCTGCGGTTTTGTTACCTTTCTGAAGTTGATGGTCTGAGATAATTCTCCTCTCTCCAACTGTATCTCTGCAGGTAAACTGCACAATTATTACTGCAAATGGCTAGATGTTTTATCTTGTTTTAATGACAGGGCCTCTTTTCTTTAGAGGATAGTGAGAAGACCACCTGTAGCATTTGTTTCTGCCTACTTCTATATATATGCATATATGTATTCTTTCTTTTACAGAAACCTGATATGAATGGCATTATAAAACCACCTTTTCTAAGGTATTTTTAAAAACTTTTATAATACATCCACACTGACATTTTTAGTGGCCAATATCACTGTAGTAATTGTGAGGGGATAAGAGGATGTTTTTCCTGCATTTTACTTTCCTGGGCCCTAGTAAAACATTATGGCTAAAATGGGTTGAACTTTTCTCAGGAATGGAATTATTTTAAATATGGCACTTGAGGCTGATAATACAATCTTTGGGGAAAAAATCTGTCATATATAATGTTGGTTTTAAAAAATTAAAATAAATTACATAGAAACCTGTAGCCTAAAGCTGTAATTGTAGTCTCCAAACAACTCCTTCATGAAGAAACTGCATGGCTTAAACATTAGTCTGGCTGTTGACATGGTGTATTACAGTGAGCCTTCTGGTAACTTTGTGTATTTCTTTGCAGTGGAGAAAATCCTTTTGCCACGGTGAAACTCAGACCAACCGTAACAAATGACAGATCAGCACCAATTATTCGATGAATATAACTCATATGACTGCACCTCCTTCTTCTAAACATCATTTTCAATAAGGAAACCTGCTATCTAAAGTTGTTCTAAAAACTTATTTAAATGTAATTACTGTACAGTAGAAACATACTGGAATGTACTTCTGATTTTTAAAAACCTCTAACTTTCTAATGAGGTAACTGCTTTAGGCAAATGTTTGAGCATTTTGACTTGATTTTGCAGAATGCCTTTTTGTAGTGTGACAGAATTGTGAAAATACTGGAGTAGCCAAGCTAATTAGAAGCTCACAGCAATCAATCTCTGGCATTCATTGTTTGGAAACTGCAATGGTAAGTTCTAGAGTAAGTCTAAATATGACAAAAGCTGATTTTTCCCCCAAATAAACAGTATAACAATTGCCTTAATATTGCCGAGTAGAGAATTGCCTGTATAAAGTGATTATATTTCATTATTTTTGTTTAAGACAGACAACCTAGATTATAAATAAATATTTATCCTCTAAAAATAGGCATGGTTGTAAATGCTTTGCTAAAATGTTTACAGATACAAAGTTTTAAATGTTAACCTATATTTATAGTCAAATGTAAATGCTGTACTGTAAGCACATTCTTCAATGATAACGTCTTTAAAACACTGTCAAACTTTAGTCTTATAAAAAATGTCATAATAAAATAGTGCCATGATTTTTCTTCAAATGCTAATGTAAAGAGCTGCCTTTGAAGTTCTACATGGCTGCAGCCCTTCACAAAAGGCAGAACAGATGAAGCTTTTCAAGTTCTTGGTTAAGGAGCTTAGCAGTGGCATTAATGCTGGCAGGGTATAATATCTTAGATAAGTGAAATACAGCTTTTTAAAGTGCAGCACTCTGGACCTGGAGTTATTTCCTCAGGCTCTGATCTCTTAAATTATGTGGAATTAGGCAGATAATCTGAGAAACTGACTTCTCGCTCTGTGTACAGTTCACTTCTCACCTACTGTAAAAAGCCTGTATCTTTTGAGCACAATCTCATCCTTAATCTGGACTCAGTATCAGAACA
>NW_010587638.1:244477-260232 GCF_000705375.1 Tinamus guttatus | reverse complement strand
TACCTTTATCTGCTGAAAGCCAGCATTTGGCAACACCACAGCTCTCTCTTTAGGTAAGTGCTCCCTGCTGCACTATCAGATATTGCTCTTGGCTGGGGTACTGATATTAATTCACATGGTGCTGGGAAGCTTCTGCAGTAGCACGTGGATCTCTGCTAGTACAACCTCCTGCGGTCATGGTTGTCCCTATAAGCAAATACCTCCCAGTTAATACAGGGCTGTCACTTTGTCAGCTACAACTCAGTTCTTTAGAGGAAGGATATATTTAACCATGTCTTTTAAAATATGGGAGAAAGCTGTTACAATATTTTTGTTGAAAGAGATAGAGAGTGAAGAGACCGTTCCATTAAACACATGTAGCCCTGAAAAAAAATAAACAAACTTTTTACCATAAGGATTTTGACATAGACTCATCCTCCTTTGTAGCTCAGGTTACAAACTTCATGTCCAGACTGTGTATTATCATATACAAGCTAGTCACATACTTCATCTAGCCAAATACTTAATAAGCTGGCCACAAGTTGAGGATTGCAAAAAGAAGAGCAGTTTTATTTAGTTTTCAAGAGGTGCCACTAAACATGGAAAATAAGTTGGGTTTTCATGTTTTGCAATGCACATGCTCATAAAAGATTAAGTTTAAATTACATGCAAGAGACTAAATTTCTTCACACTTTACAAAACAGGTCTGAAGCAAATAAAATGATTGTACATGACATTTACATTAGAAAGAGTATGCTAACAGTTGTAGCTTCCATAAGCACGTCCACATTCATCCCCTTAGCCAAAAGCTGCCCCACAATTAGGGCATCTTCGCTGTCTCAGTGCAAGACAGAACAGAATCCCAATTGGAAAGAATACAATGGCACACAAAACACCAAGACAGGTGAAGGTGTCCTCCAACACGCCAACCCTGCAAAAAGGGAAAACAGACTGAGTCAAGAGTATCCACATTTCACCCAAAGTCACATATTGAGCTTGTAGTAGCTAACATGACACTGTCATAGGCTTCAGAAAGCAGGATGAAGTTCAAAGTTTTCCTCTTAAAAGGCTCTTATTTTTACATCATGCAGCAGAAGGCTTTGAATTTCCCTGTTTAAAGAAGAAGAAAAAAAAAAAGTACACCATATCTAAAGACATAGGTCAGACTAACTGCCTCATTCCAGACTGTTTTCCTGTCACTGGAGTCCTGGGCAGGTCCTTAGAACAGAACATAGCTCTTCCAAAGCTAAACAGATGCATTTAACTACAACCCTTGGGTAATTCAGGTACAATGAAAGCAAGATACGGGTCGAGCACTATATATCCAGTGGGAACTAGCCTAAGCCACATGCATTTTCAAAGGTTTAATAGGAAAGTCTGTGCTACTGCAGCTTTCTGGTGCACATGGTGTTACGAGATGTCCTTGATGAATCTAAAACTCAGGGCTCTTTTCACATATTCCTGCATCCCTCTAACTTATTACACAGAAGTAAAATTACAACTTTTGTCCTGAGTGTTTAAGCAAGTATCAAGCATTGCAACTTGATCTCCTTCTTGGGCTCAAGCTTTTTCTCATAGGTAAAGATAAACTTTTTTAGAAATAAACATTCGTGTGAGTAAAGTGACACCAGTTCTGCTTTTGAAATTATCTCCTGAATCCGCTGGAATGACACAGTGCCAAAGACTTAACTGAACAATGGCACACTGATTACTGCAAGTCAACCAAACAACTCCATTTCTCAGCTGTTTAGGTCTGTCACAACAGGCAGCAGTCACATTTGTATCATATGTTCTACCTTGTTTCTATAATATCCTGGTGTGAATCCTCTGTTTGTTCACTCTCAAGTCCCCCACAGGATAACTGTGGACAGGAGCTGTTCCAGAGGAAAAAATATATATATACTAGTTCCTCTGTTTGATGTGATGATTAGGTTGGCCTTTCTAAGCTTTCTTTTTTCCTAAGGGAAAGATCTGAATAGGCAGAGAGTTGTGTAACATTGGTTAAGGGCTTCTGAAGAAAAATCTAGTTCGTGTCTTAACTAAGCAAGTTAAAACTAGGTAGTTCTGCATCTGTAGTATAAATTGGAGTTTCATCGCTGGGCTTGCCCCAAAGGAAAGCTAACAGTTTTTTGGTTGGTTTCCACAGAGGTCCACTGCTGGAAAGTGAGCTCAAATAACAGCTGGAGGTGAATTAAAATACACAAGAGAATATTTAGTTGTTTGTTTCCTGAAATTCTTTGGTCCCTGTAATGCAGTTCTAATGCAAATTGTAAAATACTGCTCGTTCCTATAAGCAATATAACTCTATCAAAGTTAAGTACTTTCAAGTAATCAGCTGACAAATGAGGATGTTTTCGCAATATCTGGCTTTTTGGTTCTGTGAAAAGAATCAAGAATTTCTATTTAAGCCATGTGATCTTCTAACTGCCTATCTGGCAGTAAGTCAAGTGACAGAAGAAAAACATTTAAAAGCAGAAGTAATGCTACAGTTGCTTCATTTGAAATAGCAAAGTTACATAAGCAAGCAGTCTTGATGAAAGTGATGTACATTTCTTTAGCACAAAGGCATAAAAAAGCCTATCTGCTATTGAGAAATGATAGCAATGGTTCAGGTGGGGCAAGCGATGAATTTTCACCCAGTCCTAACTTATTACTAGCATGACCTATGTCTAATATGAGTCAACATGCACCTCCAGTATAAAGAGGCACTCCAAAGCAAGTCCTTCTGTTATGGATGCTATTTAGCAACTTTTGGCTTCTTATCCCAGTCTAAGATGATTTAAATCTCATTATCAACCCAATGGAAAGCAAGATCCTAGCAAAGCTTTCTGGATATATAGCCAGCTTCCTTAGGCCTGTTTAGCACTCGAGCCATTTAGTAGTCCAGCTGCTCCCAAAAACATGACTTGCATTTCTTGTCCTATTGCATCAAGATTGCCAGACACAGAAGTCCCAAGCAGGGCACTAGAGTTCCCCACAAAAGCTTCCTTTCCTCTCCCATTTGGCACAAATACAGAGGTCAGTCTAGTATGAGAATGGTTTGGAGCTGTCTCATCCAAAGCACAGCCACTGCTGATGGGTATCAGCTGCCCACTGACTGCAGCATCCATTGCTTCCTAAAATCCCTTGGTTCAAAAGGGAAATATGTTTTCCTAGCTTTTTATACAAGTCTTTTAAAAATCTTTTTGTACAAGAAAAGAATAAACTTGTTTGGTAACAGCTGGCCAAACCAAGAGATACTTTTCATTAATGCAGCCTACTTCACTGAGCTTTAGAATGTCTTCTGCAGCAGGGAGCACAGAGAATCCTGCCAGCTTGAGAACAGGAGAGTGACAGCAAATCTGGTCATCTGATGAAATCCAACCCAATTACAAGCCTCAGAAGTAGTTCAGGAACACTTGACCTAATTTCTGATTAAAGCTGGTAAGAACACAGTTTAATTTTAGCAGAAGCCATAGATTCTAAGCAAGCTGGGCCTGTTTAGCCTGGGGAAGAGAAGACTGAGAGGAGATCTGATCAATGTGTATAAGTACCTGAGAGGAGAATGTAGGGAGGATGGGGCCAAACTCTTCTCGGTGGTGGCCAGTGGCAGCACAAGGGGTAATGGGTACACACAAGAAGTTCCACCTCCATGTGGATGCTCTGGGTGTCCCTGCTGGAGCAGGGGGGTTGGACTAGATCTCTAGAGGTCCCTTCCAACCTCAACCATTCTGTGATTCTGTGCGATTCTGTGATTCTTGTTGACCATGACACAAGGTATTTCACAGAACTGCTCAAGCTGGACAAGACAGGAGATCACCTAGTCCAACCTCTTACTGAAAAGACTAACACTGAGTTCAGGCCAGGTTGCTTAGGGTTTTGTTCTGTCAAATCTTGTAAAGCTGCAGTAATAAGAATGACAGAGCCTCTCTGGACAACTGGCTCCAATGCCTCATTATTCTCACTGTGCAAAATACTATCTCTCTATCCTTTAGGTGCTTTCTGCTTTCAATATACTGCCACTATCTCTCATTTTCCTGCCACATACACCTCAGTAAGGAGTCTAGCTCCATCCTCTCGTTTTATGCTCCCAGGCTGCTGTCAACACCCCCAGACCCCCTCTTGCTGTAGAATTGTCCTCTCGCACCTTGGGGGGCCAATGGGTCACACATTTGCTCTAGTGATTAGAAATTGTTGGCTCCTGTCTCAGAGACCTGCCGCAGACTGTTCCGAGACATCTAAAGATGAAATTACGTAAGCATGGCATAAAAAGCAAGCATCATTTGGCAGTTTTGGGAGTTTCTATTGTAGCTTTTAGCCTCAGAGTACTCACAGACTAGAGAGACTACTAGAGTGAATTGAACAAAACTGGCAACTGCTACAAGAAACACAGCCAAACAGGCATGATGCAAACATCAAGGTACAGGATGCACAAGGATCCGCCTCTCCTAGTGCATTCAGGTGATCCTGAGCCAATAAAAAAGCAACACATCCTGCAAAATCCGTGCTGCCAGCCAAAAGGGTTGTTCCAGCCTGTTACCTGAAAATGCTAAACACATTGGCAATATCCAGTTGCCAGCATGTTCTCTCCTATGGTCAGAGATCTTTCTTAGAGGGCAAGAAACAATATAATTAACATGCATAAGCCAAGGTGCACTAGTTATCTAGAGCTTAATACTATAGCAGGATATGAGAGACTCAAAAATTCCAGCTATAGATTTACAACTAAATGGTACTTTCAGTATCAACATTTGGCTGTGGAAAGTACCAATTAGGTACGTACAAGAATATACTGGCTATTCACACTCAGACATCCTAAGTCACCAGAAGATATCAGAGATGCAGCACTGCTGTCATAAGCTGTTTAACAAGTTTACTTCTAGCAGCTAGAAAAATTCAGACATCCATCACTTAAAATAACCCATAGTGTTTCCCATTTCTACTTCCAGAACTGATGTCCTTTTAGAGCAGTATTAGAACCTGCTATGAATGCAGATCAGCTCCAGCTCAGTCCCTACTGAGGGACCACCCTACAACACATCGTTTCAGCACAGCATGTCATATGGCAAAGGACCCACACAACAGCAGAAAAATTTCTGGAGGGAATTTTAATTTCAGAACCTGGCTACTTTCCAAAGTGCTCAATCTGAATAGCCTCCAAAATGAAGACAGACAGAAAAGTCTGCATATTCAGACCTAAGAAATTTGAGCAGCTACACTAAATACTCATAATTCAGAGTTTAGCAAAACACTTGAATAAGATGCATCCTCAGTAAAAGCCAACACAGAGTTAGTGTGACCTTGAAATACAGGCTTCAACGAGCAAGGTGCCAATGCCAACGAGTTGTTGTTTCCCTACCGGGCAGTCACAGACAACCTATTGCACAAGTGAACAGAATGAAGGAAGGTGCAGAATTCAGACCATTCCCCTCCTATAATTGCTTGAAACATTACATCTTGATTAAACTTAAGAGCCACTTGCCTTCCTCTGAAACATCACTGGAAACTAAAGGGCTTTTCAAAGTGTCCTTGATATTCTGTTTATCCAGTCTAATGTTAAATTTAAGCTTTCAAAATCAGTCCCTTCCTTTTGATAAACTTATTTTGCTTCTGTTTACATAGGTATGGCAATAGCTGTTGACTTAACATTTAGTAAAGGTATTATCAGACTACAGCTAGCCCCAGCAATAGTTTTCTACTTCCATACCCCAGTGCAAGAATACATTAAAGTAGTTAAAAGAAGTAGAATGATGTTCAAGTCACCACACGAATCCTCATCTCAGAACAAGAGTGTCCTGAGCTAATTTTGTTTTGGTCTGTGCTGCCTGTTGTGGCTACTCCTGCCTGCTGAGCAGTGTCACTCCTCTGCTCCCTGCATGTTAGGCACTGGCACTGCCAGAGCTGCATCTTCCCATCAATCTAAAAGCACTTTCATCTCACATTACTACTGCAAAGTATTCTTAAACATTACTATCTCTGTGTTCAGAAACATGCTAACTCAAAGCAGTGATAAATCACGGAAAAAAAATGTTCAGTTGTCACGACAAACTTTACTAATTCTTGCCACAATGAACTGCTGACTTACAGAACGTATGTACTTGAGGCATAAAATTACATCTTTATCTCTAGTATTTCTTCTGTAAGTTTTAACATTGACCATAAACACACTCAGCAGCAAGAGCACAACTTCAGACTTCTTGGAAATGAGACCACTGCTCGTCTTCATAAAGCAGTTTGCTAGATCCTTGGAGGTCAGACTGAGGCAGCCTCACATCCATCCAATGGATACCTCTGCTAGTGCTTCTTGGCGGGCTGATGAACAAAGCCTCGAGTGCCCTCGAGCAGTCCTTTCCCTTCTGCTGGCTTAATGACAAGTATTTCCATTGGATTTCCAAGGGTTGGTTGGAGACACTTTGTGTCTCCCTCACCTGGCACTCAAAACACTTCTGCCTCTCCTGCAGAAGAGCTAACCAGCTGCACCCAGCCATGCCCTTCGCCAGCAGGCACGGGGCAGGCAGCCCACTGCTGCTAGGCAGAAATTCACATCAGCATCACCCTCCACCACCTCAGCAAGCAGGACATGCGGAAGTTAAAGGGTCTGGAGGTGCTCAGCTTATTTAATACCTTCTCTTTAGTCTCTGCCTTGTGCTCTCCTGGCCTAGACCCCATATCAGGCAATGAGCTGGCGTCCACTTCGCTCCCCCAGAGAGGGTCCAGCACCTACTACCCAAAGCCAAAATGCTTCTATTAGACTGACTTTAAAACAAGAGTGAGGAAGCTCCATAGTAACACTTGTTTCCAGATATTTTCTCCCTAACTCTCCTAACTGAGCACATTATCATGCATGCTCAATTATTATTATTGTTATTATGGGAGTTTTGCAGTACAGCTTAAGTCTAACAGGAAAACTTTGTCAAAGCGACCTCTTTGTTTTACAGGCTCTTTGCCTAGGATATAGCTGGACATTAAAACTGTAAATGACATGGTAATTGGCTCTCAAAAATAGACTATAATTAAAGAATTGAACAGTAAACAAGGCTCTCATGCCTTTGACTTCATTCGCTAGGGAAAAGATATGCTACTCAAAGAGCTACCTTCTAGGAAGTATATAAAAGGCCAAAATACAGAGATGAAAAACTGTTTGGATACAGCCAGGCTGCTTACAGATCCAGTGATAACAAGAGGTCGGAATTAAAACAAAAATAGAGAGCCTGGGTGTAGAAGTTGAATTTGATAACTTGTAATTTGTGGAAATGCACAAAATGCTTAGCACTCAGTCCAAATAAAAATCAGTGGTAACAACTTGGGAACTCCAGCTTTCTTCTCAACCCCCTTCTCCGGGAACACACACACACAGTGGGGCTAAGATACAATCTAGCAGTTTCTAAGTAACTAAAGATTTAGGCTGCTTTCAGTACTAGAGCTCCCTCGAAGAAAAGCAGAGCCCCTTTCCCAAGCAGTTCAATTACACCCAAAAGACCTTGCTTCAGAAAATGCACACATTTAAGTATGCCATGCACAGCATGCCAAGGGTCTTGTACTTCTTGTCTTGTTTCACTAGCACACTAATACAGTCTCTCCCATTCACACACAGTGAGCATTGACTTTGTATAGGCTTTAAACTCTTGCTTTATTTTTAGGTCTTCCCCTTGACTTTTATTAATTTCATATTCAGACCCTGGCCCAAAATCTACCTTTGTGACTCTCAGCAAGCTGGTGTGATAAGAAAATAAGCAGCCTACCTTTGATCTGGCCTTGCGAACAGATACACTAATTAAATGTTAAAGAGAGATCAGTTAGGGTACTTGTGTCAGCCCTGAGCAGCTGCAAGCCCCAGCACAGATAGCTGCTGCCTAACCCATTACAACCAACCCTCTTAATCAGCTTGCAAGGGACAAGTGTACTAGTAAGCAGAAGTCCCTTCACCTCTAAACAGGGTTATTTGGAAAGTATTCCTTATGCCAAACTCAGCCCTTCACCAGTGCAGAATTATCACCATCCGTATTCAACATCAAAATGAGGGAGGAGAATCAGAGTGACAGCACAAGCCGCCAGGACACACTCCAGGGGCAGCAACAGGGAGGGCCAGAGACCACAAACCAAAGGCCAAGGCACATGTGACACTCACATGGGAAGCGTAACTGAGCCATGACTATGTGACCTCCCTGGTAACATACCTATTATTTCAGGGTCAGTCCCCATAACTAATCTATAGCAGTGGGCTTACTACAGCATTAGCTACACATGCTTTTTTGGGGCTTGTTGGCTTATGTCACCACCTAATTTTAGATGAAACACTACCTGATCACTCCCTTTTGAGACAATTACTAAACTTAGAAGGAGGAAAAAAAACTACTCTTCTTTAAAATGAGAATATGAACATTTTAGCTTTTACATCCTACATGAGCTATGGAGTGATTAGAGAGGCCACATTCAAACTGCAGATTCATTAATGTAACCAAACATAAATTTTGTTCTACAGTATAAACCACATAAAAGCTGATTATAACTGCACCACTCCCCATCTAAAAATAAAGAGGAAAGGTTTATTTATATTGCAAGCAGTGTCTTAGATTTAAGCTACACTGCAGTTGCCAACTCTGCAAAGTACAGTCAATTATTACCTTTGACAAGCATTTAAAAATCAAATTACTCTCCAGATAAACTTTTTCTTGAAAATAAGTCTTAAAACATTAGCAACTTAAGTTAAATACTCAGGATCAAAGGGCCAACTGTCAGATTTAAATATAAATCATCAGGACAATTTAACAGGAGCATTTTTAGACTTAACACTACCTCTTGTTGCTTATCTGTATTTTTCATCCCTTACAAATAAAGGGGTCATCACAGGTAATCAAAGATGGCATTTTATTTGTGAGACAAGCTCTGCAAAACCTGAAAACTATTCTCCCCTTAGAGGGAGTCTCCAACTGCCTTCTAAAAAGGCACTCCTTACTGATCAAGCAAGACTAGTGGGATTTTTCAATCCAGTATCTCATCTCACCTGCCACCAACCTTAGAGTTTTAACCTCAGCAGTCAGAGCAGTAACAAGCAGGGGCCTTTGAAATTGCATAGTGAATCTTTAATTTTGAACATGGAAACAAACCTAATAGCCTCCTTAAGTCGGTCCTAGCTAACGCAACAACGGCTTGATTGCTGCTGCAGCCACCGCTAGGTTAAGCATGCTTACATCTTTAGCTGTAAATAAAATAGGAAGAGAACTGACAGTTACACATGCACAGAAAGGGATGCTTAGAGGTTTAGTTTCCACAAAGAGAAGTGGCAGCTCCTCTAGCCTGAAAGCACCTTGAATGGTTGCTGATCCGCATTTACAGACAGGGGCCTGCACTTACACACAGCCATTAGCCTGCTCTCCTCAGAGGCTGCACAAACACGTAAACACTTATCCCAAAACGTCACTTTCCAGCAACAGGTACCACAGTATTTGCAGACCTACCTGAACTTCCTTAATTTTTAGCCTCTACTTCCTACCAAAAGGGCAAGTTGCAGAGCCAGAGGAATTATGGTGATGGGAAGAGCCATGTTTCTTGGAATGCTGCAAACCACTGGCCTTCTCTGAGGAAGTGAAGCAGAGCAGCACCACTGCACGAATCCCCATTCTGAGAACACGCTAACTGCAGAGACAAGCTTTACAGCTTCACACCAGAGTAATTTATGCACCATGGATACCTATCCATGTACTGCTACTGGCGTGAGACCTGGTGCTGTTCCCCCTCGCCATCGGTGTGTACAGAGTCAAGGCAGGATTACTTCTGGTTACTGTTTCACCCAACAGACAAGACTGGTTCCCCTCCTCTCCTCCAAACTCCATGTTGCTACAAAGAAATCCTAACTATCGGATTACAGTCACCAAGAAAAACAGCATATTCATGAAAGCATGCTATCAGCTCGGGCCCCCTTACAGCTGGAAATTTGGGACTACCTTATCATTTTGACAGGGATCAATTAGGGAATACATTGCTGCTATATCTTGTTAATTGCATGAAGTCTTGTTTATTAGAGAAAAAATATATATATGTTTGGGTTATTGCCCTCAAATCAGTTCAGGCCAGTAAGACTAAACTCACTCTGTTGTTCCCACTTGAGGCCCACACATCCCCCCTTCTGGGCTTAGGTAACAGGCCTTCCTCCGAAGCAGCCGCACGTCTATGCTCTGAGGCTGGCAGAAAGAGAGTATCCCAGTCAGTAACTCCAAAAGACAGCCTCGTGGCAGCTGCTCAAGTCTGCTGCATCAAGTCTTTCTTCTCTGCAATCACATGCGTAAGTCATTACCAAATTTCATGCCCTAACTGCTCCAGCCACCAAATTACAGCAGAGCAAGGCCGAACGCCCCAGTGTGTCTGCGCAGCATACGCTTACTAAAGCTCTGCACTACGCGAGGAGGAAGTTGCTTTGATTCCCATCACAGGCTGATCTTGTTTTCGTGACTAAGACCAGTGCCAGGAGCTACTGCACTATTATGGCTATTCTTCTTCATAGCACTCTCGAAATGGAAATTCAAAGGCAGCTTTACTCACGAGATTCAAAAGGACCTCTGAGCACATCTGCCTGCTATTAGAAACAGAATATCCACAGTTCTCTAATATCCTCGGGACACTGGATGTGTTCTCCAAACTGCTATCTCTTTTTTGACTCCTTGTATTTTTAACCAATAGATATTATGACAATATATTTTCAATATCTACACAAAATAACAATATTTCTAAGCAACTATATTTGTTGTAGCTGCAATAAACCTACATCCTGAATGAGCCTCTATCAATTTTGGCTTAGTGTTTGCACTTGAAGTAATTGAACTAAAATCAAAAAATTCAAATTTTGAAGGAGCTCATCTAATTGCAATTTTCCCAGAGTCTGTTTTCTCAGAAAAGATGCACTTAATTGAGGAAAAAAACAACATAAATCAAAACCTTTACTTTGTTAAAAAATAATAAATAAATGCAGTTTTAAACACTACTTTTCTCACCTTCCAGCTCTGGCATGGGATTCAATATTACTATAACTTGAAATCCACTGCAATAATTCTCAAGAGAAAGTCTGATATAGTGGCTTATGTCTCTTCTCTCACTCTTTCTGCCAAATCAAATACTTGCCAAACAGGAGTAGGGCCCATCACAGGCTCTACCCCAGATTTTGGGAGAACCAGCTTTTACAAAGTTCAGACCAAGAGAACCCCTCCTCCCCCCAAGGGATCTTTCTTCTTTTGAGTAATAGAAAAACAAACACTTTGTTCCACTCAAACAAAGCAAGACTGAGAAAAAGAAAATGAAAGTGCCCACATGGGCAGTAGCCACCCTGCATTCTCCAAGCAGGAGAAATAATGACATGGTTGGATCTCTAAAGCTAGTATCTGTAAAGACACAAGTTGTTCCTGCAAACAGGAAAGAGTTTAAAAGCATAACTTGCTCCATCATCAGATGTAAGCTACAAGCAATAAAGTTAACTGACAACATTCTGCATCTCACCTCAGCTCTCTATGCGGCAGGATTGGGTGGGGAAAGGAGTGACATTAAGTTGAGAGAACAGGACTGCAACTACCACAGATTAATACAAATAAAGAGCAAACACACAGCAAGAACTAGAGCCTGTAATTGGAAAGCAGTGCTGACCAGCAATGAGTGAGGAGGCTCTGACTAATGAAAATTTTAAGCAAGAGCTATGGCCTGCAAGACAGGGCAGTCACCTCTCAGGCACAGCAGTACTACAGTAACGAAGCTGCAAGCAACACACAGCGACCAGGTCCATGCAATGCTGATAATACCATACTTCTACAGGTGCTACTTTTACCGAGAATATGAACATTTTACAACTGTATACCACCATTTTTGCCCAAAAATCCACTTAGCTATAGCTAACCATTAATCCCATGATCATTTGTGACAGCGCAATACAAGACTTCTACCTAAACAAGAGACAAAGCACATTTCTCCTTCTTGAACACCGTAAGTTTTAACTTGGAGTGATTTTGATTTGAATTAGAAACAGACACATGCCACTATTAATCATTTTGTATGTTATCGATGACCTTACATCTTCCTGTAAACGGCTGCGTTAAGTGTGTAGTTGCATATCCCATACTCCACAGAGCAGGTTTCCAGGCCAAGGAAGTAAACCAGAACTATGCTTCTCAAGAGAAGTCCAAGAAGATGAGCTCTTTTCCAAAAGAGGCAGTCAGCATAACCCTTCAGACAAATGAAGGCTGACCCTTACAAAGGGCTACACTGGCAATGTTATGCTCCCCATCCAGCAGCCCTGTCCTTTCTAACGATCTCTCAAAGTAGCAGACTATCAGCTCCTCAGTACGTCAAGACACAAGCAATGTGAGATTTCTCTCCCAGCACTGACACCACGAGTCACACTGACTCTTCCTCTAAAAAGAATCAGCAGAACTCGTGATACAGCCTGGCATTGCGAGGAAGCCTCTTGACACACCGCTACTAGCTACAGTTACTGGCCCTTGGGATTCACCACTCGAGAGCATTTCAGAGCTGCTGAGAAGAGTCCTACAGGTTACAGTTATTGTGGTGCAGCAATAAGGCTCAGAGTAACCAATAAGGCATAATAGTCCTTGCAGCTTAGCTTTCTTCGTAAAAAAAAAAAAAAAAAAAACACGAGAATCTAAATGTGGACAAGGTTTTTGCAGAGGGTGTTTTAATTTAGAAGAGTGGAAGAAGGAAGCCAGGAATTCTACTTCAGAACAAACCTAAACTGACAGGAGGCAGTGTACACAGTCCTGAGTACCTCCAGGAGTGCAAGGCTAATGTGGGACTTACTGGATAGAAAACTCTTCAAACCAGGTCACTTTTTTATAACTTACATAAGGTCTGGGCTTACTCATTCTCCCAGATAAGGCTGAAAGGATCCTAGAGTTAAATACTATACTTGCAAATGATTGTTTCAAAAGGGTCTGGGATAACTGCCAGAAAAAGAAATAAATCCTAAAAATGTCAGCAGGAGTCCTCCAGTCTTAACCTATTGCAGAAGACCATTTCCATATTAAATTTACTTTCAGATTTATGTTTCAGGGCCAGAGAGCTCCTATAAACATACTGCTTACCTTTTACTGAGTAATGCACTTTTTTCATGCCTTCTCCTTGAGCAGAAGCACAAGCATTTTAATGTAGTCACTCGAGGGGCAGGATCTACCACATCCTCTGAAGAGCTTGTGGCTACATTTCCTTGTTGTTTAAAACATATTTCCTTCAAGATCAATAGCTCTAGCTGCTATCATTTTTCAGCCTTAGCTAGTGGAATTTCAACAGGCACCTGCTTTTACATGGTAGAAGAACTTTGGAGGGCAAGTACTGACTCCAGAACAAACATCAGTTTTTGCAAAGCCAGAAGGCATGTGACACTACAACAAGCTCCATTATGCTCACCACACTAAAACCTGATATCATTTAAACTACTCTGGAGAGTGTGTTTCCCTTGCACATTTTTAAATGGATAAGCAAGGGCTCAGATCTACAGAATATGACGTGCTTCCTTGCAAGATGCTGCAGGGGAGGTCCTGTGCATCTTCACAGAAAAGGCAGGATACTGCATTTGAATCAAAGCTGGGCAGACATGCAAGCATCTGAACCACAGTAGCAGTGTGCTGCTGCCCTCACCCATTTGTTAACATCCTGGATGACAAGAATTGAGAAGTGCAGCAGCACTATAGTAGACTCGCAGCATTATTGCAGAACAGAGCACCTCCTTCCCTTTTGTATAGCTCTTGGTCTTGGAGGGGAACTTGTTCTTTTGTCGCAACTCCAACTAAAAAGCTGACTGCTCTATTCTGGTTTCTTCCCTATGTCAGATCAACACTTTGATTCAAACCTATTAATCTCCCATATCTTCTGTGGGGAAAAAAAAAAAAAAAAAGACTTGAAAAGTTTTATAATAGTGATGTTTTTAAACAACACCAACAATCACCTCACCTAGTTTTGCACAGCATGGATAATGTTAGGATGGGAAGACCTTCCCCAGGACTGCCAGATAACCAGAAGTGACTACCACAAAAAAAATGAAGTCACACTACTTGCTAAGCCTGGTCATAAACGTATCAGAAAGGACTCCTATCCTCCCCTCCTTCAAGAGCTGAGCCTTTAATTTGTGACCAAACTGCCTTTTCATTGAAAATATCAGATAGATCTTCCTTTATCATAAAATACAGGTTCATGCTTATATAGTCTACTACATTAATTGTAGTGGTGGTCAAGAGCCCATCAGAATAAGGCCATGCTGAATATACGAAAGTACTTCATTTTATTTTAGTACTTTTTCAATTAATTCAGTTCTACTATACACACACACAGAAAAACTATTGAAGAAAATCAAGTAACTACTTGCATATCTATCAAACAAATTTAAAAAAATCTATATTGAGTTTATTTCTCAACTAGAGAACAGTTTTACCTGCAGGCAGGACAGCCTCCGACTACTACTACGGAAGTGGTTGTAGCAGGCTGCTGAATAATGGTGTATGTGCTCGAATAGTTTGGCTGCGCTGGCGGTGGAGGAACAGCATATCCTAAAACAAGAAGAAACAACTGAATCAGTGTGTGCAAAGCACACAACAGTAACCTGGTTAAAAGTATGGAAACAGAACTGCTTTACTAGGAAGAAAACAAACAGAAATGTACTCTCATTGGAGCACTTTACAGAACTGTATTGGATCAGAGGTGGAACAAACTATTCAGCACTTCTAGCTGCAAAGCCACTTCATAAATCCAAGCACCTAGTAAATTTTAACCATCTAAAAGGCACACCAAGCTAATAATTAACTCAGGGTTTGTTTCAATGCCATTTGAATACCAGAGAAAAAGTTTAAACAAAGGACAACTACAAATTTCACTTCCAAAGGTTGTGTTTCAAGTATGCCCCACTCCAGTACACAAACCAGTGAAAGAGAATAAGCATTCCTCTCATTTCCAGCTGAACTTCCACGCGTAAAATTTTTAACTGGAGAATCAGGCAGGAACAGTAGTTGCAAGTGGTAAGGAAACACAGGTAAGAAAGCTGTGCAGCTCAGAGTGAAGCCCTTTAGAATACCCAGGAGGCTAAGGTGTCATCTTAACTATATATTGAGGAATTTTTGTCTATCGCATTAACATTAAAAAAAAAAAAAAGACCTTAAAGGGCTGGTAGACATATGCAGTACAACTGTACGGTCAAGGTACACTCTGCCCAGATATCATCTAGATTGAGTTTCTGTCCAGGTTTCCTGAGTCAGTTATGCACAGAAAAATGTTAATGCTTCACAATTTAAAGTTAAAAGCCACCAGCAACACCTGCACTATAGAAGGACCTGCTCCAGCTTACCCACAGAGTTATCCACGGCCTCAAGACTCAACCCAACGCTTGAGAAGCCAGGCAGCTCCTCAAGAGCTCCGCACAGGCGTTCCTTCCCGCTTCCTCCTTCCACGGGGATTAGCCCTAGTTCAGCTAATGCAGCACGGTGCCTGCTGACCTGCACAAGCCTCTTGTGACTACTGAGGTGCACCAGGAAATCAAACCTAGGCCAGGAGTGCAAAGAAGTGCGTGAAAAGGGAAAGTTGCCCCCTCCCCCCCCCTTATTTTTTTTTCCTCCTTGGGCTTTTTTCCTCCCTTTTTTCCCCTTTCTTTTCCCGAGCCAAACCAATGAGGCTGCCACACTTTGGCGGCGTTTTGGGGCGGAAGGAGGCGGTTCTGGGGCAACCTCGGCACAAACGGCGCTTCAGCGCCATGGGCACCCCGGGGGCCGCACCGAGGGCGCTGGGGGGACTCTCCCAGGCGCCGGGATTTCCCCCCG
>NW_010587638.1:217139-244062 GCF_000705375.1 Tinamus guttatus | reverse complement strand
CACCGAGCGGCCGGTCACAAGACGGCGCCGCACGTGACGCGCCTGCCCCCCCCGCGCCGCTCCGCCTTAAAGGGGCCGCGCGCGCTGCCCGCGTCCTGTGGTGCGGTGCGTTGGTGTGCGGCGTTGTGGGCTCTGCTGTCATGGTGTGGGGACCTCGTGACTGCCGTGCCAGCAGCAGCCCCCACACACCACTGGCCCTTCCTTCCTAGGGAGCTGAACACAGCTTTTTGCATCATTTTTACGTATTTTTAAAAGTTTTTTTTAAGGTTGGATGGATTTTTAGCACGCTCGCCAAGGCCTACTTTTAATATTGCATGTCATGCAGATACCCCTTGCTTGAAATGGGCAGCTTGGCCGCAAGAGCTGACTACTGTGCCCTCCCAGTGAGGCCCCCGCGAGGTGGGGGGCCCGGGGGGAGGTCGCCCATTTTGCACATGGGGCCGCAGCAAGTGCTGCCTGGGGAAGGCAGAGAGGCCCCGCAGCAGCGCGTGTGCGGGGTGCGCACGTGTGTGCGCGCACGGACTCCTCGCTCTGCACGGAAGCGTCGCAGCCCCACGGCTCTGCGGGCAGCGGAGTTGAATTCAGACCCTGTGAAAAACAGGGAGTCTGGAAGGGGCAAAAGCAGAGGAGAAGCTGGAGAAATGCCACAGGGAGGGAGGGAGAGCACTGAGGACACGGGCTGCTTTCTCTTGCTTTGCAAAATGAACCATGCAGCGACTCCAGCAGCTCCTGTGCTGGTTTCTCCAAGTTCTGAAATTCACGTTTCTGATGGCTGGACCCTTCAGGACATATTCTGAAAGGAGCTTAAACATCCCTGAGCAGGGTTGGAACTCTCTTTTCCATACCTTCATCCCTGAGGATGCTGGATTCACCCCTATTTCATTTCTGAAATATTCACAGGTTTCTCTTTCATTACAGATACCAACATGGCTCCTATCACCATGGTAACTGCATGTTCCCAAACATGAGTTTATCACTATAACAAATGCTCTAGTGCAGTAGGAGGTTTACCTCCTCATTTTATGGGAAGGAACACAAAGCAAGAAAGAGGTGAAAAGATTTACCTCAAAATCAGAGGTGCGTGGACGAGGGGAGGAGGGCGCCTAAGCGTCGCCAGGACCGGGCCGTGCCAGGACCACGTGGTGCTGAGTGGTGAGCAGGGCCTGCCCTCGCTGCTCGCAGCGCCTGACTCATCTGGCGGGAGAAAATAAAGACAAAGAAACCCTTAAAACGCGAATGTCAGCACTTCCTCATGAGCGGAAAGACACTTCCCTAAAATAACTGTCACATGCCAAGGAGAAATCCCCCCTTTTAAAGAAGTGAGATTTGGGAAAGCCAAAGGGAGGAGGACGAATCAAATGTACATATGGACTACGCACACTGGGATGATGACCATGAAGCAGCAAAAAGATTTTAAAACTTTTTGACTGCAGCAGGGACTGAGCCAAGTCTTTCATAACAGCAAGAGACTTAAACACTCCCCGAGTTAATTCCCTGTCTCTCTCACCTTGTCTAGGGCCAATGACGTGCCCCAGTTACCCAGGCAGACCTGCTCCCACTGCGCTTTCCATGCAAACAACAGCTTTGCCAACGTGCACTGGAGGCTGGAGGAAACTGCAGCTGTGAGCAAAGTTATCCCAAGCAGAAGGGGCCAGCGGTCATAATTCAACAAGACTTTATTTATTGAAGAGAAGTGTGTCCTGCTCAGTGGAGCCATAGCCACCAGACAGAAGGAAGGGAATCACAGAAGGGCTGGGGTTCACCCAGAGATCACTCAGGAGGGTCCCCTGCAGCTAGCTGCCCAGAATCAACGCCTCCAGAGGGAGGCTCCACAGCCTCTCTGGGCAACCCCTTGCTGTGTTTGGTCACCCTCACAGCCCAGAAGTTTCTCCTCAAATTCAGGTAGACCTGCCTGCGTTTCTGCCTGCGCCCGTTGCCGCTCGCCCTGTCGTTGGCCTGGCCCCATCCTCGACGCCCTCCCTCAGGTATCTGCGCACGCTGAGCGGGCCCCTCCCGGGGCTGCTCAGGCCGAACCCCGCTCCCCGGCCCCTCGGTCTGTTCAATTTTTATCTCTGGTGATATTTTAAATAGCAACAGAATCATTGAGGCAGATGGTGTATCTATTCATATTGAAAAACTTACCTTGCAGAGAAAATCTTCGTTGTGTTATCAGGGGAAGGGCTTCTCCCATCTTCCCAGTTTCTTTCACATGTTATATATGTGACAGTGGATTTTCTGTGTTCTGTCTACAGATTTGTATAGAGTAGCTAGCTGCCATCCACTAAAATTCGGTATGGAATTTTTCTCTGTGGCTTTTCCTTTTGAAATATTAGTCATGTCTAATTTGCTGGAAGGAATCTCAAGCGTCTCAACTGCTTATTTTCAGTTTCCTACCAGGAGGAAAAGCATTGCTATATTAATGCAGGATTTTTGGAGGGGTGTGTGTGTGTGTGTATCTTCATTGACATGTTGGTAATGCTACCGTGATTCCAGGCTTGCAGGCATACTATTTTAAAAAGATTTTAAATTGGACATGCAGACACACTGAAGATGTCTATTTGCATCATGTTCTCTCCTCTTAAAAAAGAAATACTGATCTACAGTAGGTTGAAGATCCTGTTCTTAAAATTGTACTTTCTATTAATTACTTGTTTTTTTGGTTTGTTTGTTTGTTTTGCCTTTCAGACATGGCCATGTCCAGTTCCCTTCTGTGGGCTGTCGATATTTTTGGGAGGGTTTACACTCTATCTACTGTTGGCCAGTACTGGGAGCTCTGTAAGGACACACAGCTGGAATTCAAACGCGTCTCTGCGGTCAAACAGTGCTGCTGGGGAATAGCCTGCGATCATCAAGTGTACACCTATGTGTTCTCAGGTGACGTTCCTATTAGATACCAGGAAGAAACCTATGAGAATCAGGTATGAGATGGTACCTCTGTTAGATTGATATGTGTTCTTCAGAAAGGAATGGTAGCAAATCCTTAGATCAGTTGTCTATGCATGTTTTTCCCATAGGAAGACATAAGTTTGGGTTTGCTTTCTTTTACTTCCTAACTCCTGTTTCTGAAGAATATGCATATACACTATATAAATATATATATTTATGTATCTATGTATATACAAAGATATCACAGCTGCATTGGTGAAAACCCTAGTGAGTTACTGGTTTTATAAACTGTTTAAAGACAGATTTGCAAAAAAAAAATCCTCTTGGTACCATGAGATATGAAGAAAAGATGTATGGATGTAGCTATCTTGACATACTTTCTGGCATAGCAACTATGCTGTTGTTTTAGGGTAGGCAAGATTCTAGTTATCTCTATCTTGGGAATTAGGTAGGAGATCCCAAAGCATTTCTACAGCATTATTCTAATGCTAGTTTCATGGGTATGTGTACCACATCACCAAAAGAAAATGCACTGCTTCTTAATAAGCTATATCATCAGATGTTCTTCTTTATGTAGCTGAAATTTATTTGTTTGGGGGCTAGTTCTGCAGCCAACTCGTCCTTGATATTTCAAGAAGCTTCCTTCCAAAGACGGTGTTAACTAGGGGCTTAGAGCATGAACACTCTCATTCATCGCAGGAATTATTACTCTTCAAATGCAGAATAAAAGAAACGTATCCCTAATGACCCCTACGGCTCTATATATGTCCAATGAGGAGAAGTGATCTTAAATAATATAATTGTTATTATTTCTGGCAGCGTTGGAATCCAATTGGTGGCTTTTGTGAGAAATTAATGCCCAGCGACCGCTGGCAGTGGAGTGATGTGAGCGGGCTAAAACATCAGCAGCTTGATAGTTTCACACTGCCCTCACCACACTGGGAGTGGGAGTCTGACTGGTATGTGGATGAAAATATTGGAGGGGAACCAACAGAGAAAGGGGTAGGTGAACAATACGGAAAAGAGATCTGTTCTGGGAATCCTCAGTCTGTAAAATAAAAGGCACTAACTTCCCATAGCCAGTTCCTACTGGGAAATAGCTCAACTGTAATACTGCACAATGAAGCATCTTGTCAGAAAGCTTTTGAAGCCTGTGGGAATGTTTTTATTTATGTATTGGATTTGAATGAACTTTGGATCAGGCCATGAAATATCAGCAACTGGATAGTATTCCTGTTTAAGATCTTCATTATAAACAAAGTAAAGTGCTTTACTGTGTCCTGTTTGTTCTGTGTGTATCATGTGGAGCACTGCGACATGGTTCATAAATCATTCATAGAATTAGTGGCTCCAATTAACTGATCAACTAAGACATAATTTGTGTTACATTAGTGGGAGTGACTCTTGTGCACAATTGCTCTGAGTTATGATTTCAAGTTTTGCCTTGGTCGTGATTTTCATAAAAGAAACCCTCTGTTTGCAGGGTTGGACCTATGCCATCGACTTCCCCAGCACCTACACAAAGGATAAGAAATGGAATTCTTGTGTCCGGCGCAGGAGGTGGATTAGATACAGGAGATACAAATCACGGGACGTTTGGGCAAAGGTTCTGGATTTCATTTAAGTATTAACTAAACTGATTTCTGAAGAAATCAATGGGAAGTGCTGCAAAATTGGCATTCTACCACTGTTGTGTAGGCTCGGCCTGGAGTCTTTGGCTTCCAATTTATAATCCTAGCAAGTTGGATGTTTTCATAGATCCATGGTAATAAGGTTTGAAATCCCTTGATAGTGCAGTGGGAGTTAGATATCCAGCTCTTGTCGATTTCAAAACATTTTGTTGTGTGACCAAACATTTTCTTCCAAGGTAGCATCTCAATAGCATCATTCTCCTAGCTGCATCTTTTATCTGTGTAACTATTGCTTAGTTAAATTTTGAGAATGTACAAAACTGCAGTCTGTGATTTTCCAGCTTTCAAGTTCAATAGATAGGGCCTATATAGGTAAAGATCCTCCCAGTAGGGAAGGAAACACAGGTTCCTTCATGCTGCTTTAGCAGTATTTTCCCTCCCTTTGCAGGCTGGAGTGAGAGGAAGAGCCTCTGTTCTCAGCCATTTTAGAAAGTGATATATTAATCATTTTGCTAAAATTGAGTCACCAGCCAAATCACTGTGATCTATTTGCAGTGTTTCTGCCTTTTTTTCTTAACCTTCCTTCTCTTTGCTCCAGATTACATCGCACGATGATCCAGGTCAGTTACCAGACCCCTTCAATGACATCTCCATTGGCGGATGGGAAATCACCGATGAGCCCGTTGGCCGTTTATCAGTATGGGCGGTTTCTTTACAGGGGAGGGTACGTGCGTGTTCCAGCAATTTTGTCATATAAGTGTTAATACTGAATTGGAGGTAAATGCTTCTAAAGCAAGGCAGGCACGTTACCATCCTATGGTGGTAAAGAGCTATGCTGGTGGCGTCTAGCAGAGAATGCAAAGCTGCTTTAAGACTACATTATTATCAACCTACATTCTAATGGAAAGGAAGGATTTAGGCCTGTCACAGTCTCTCCTATGTTGCTGTGTTCTGTGAAGTTTTGATTCTGTTTTTGCTACTTCAATGTGTTCCCATCTTACAGTGTGTACCTGAGTAGCTGTCCTTTGTCTCTAGACAATTCTTGACTTACCAGGAAGAATGTAATGATCCTAACAGGTGGTCAGAGATTTCATTCACACTTGTCCCTGGCTGGAGAGGCAGGCAATCTTGGTTAAATTGTTTAGAATAAAATTCCCTTTGCCTCTGGCTTCTCAGTAATAAGTGACAGCGTCCTACTCTGCAGTTTTACTTAATAGATATCATAAAATGCCTAATTTCCCACACAGAGGTTCCCAGAGAAAACAAAATATTTCTGAAGATGAAGATTTGCACTCAGCAGTTGTGTTTTGGAACGCTCATCTGCCCACCACAGGACGCTTTCTGTGTTTGACCTTCCCATTCCCACTCTAGTCTCTAGGAAGATGCCCCAGCAGCAGCGCCAAGACCAACAGTTTGCAGGATGCCACAGAGGGCTCTACAGAGAGTAGAATTTTGACTCTTATTGTGGCAAGACCTGCTCAGTGGGAATGAGGCTAGGCTGTCATCTAATGCTAATGATTTTGTGTTACGTCTTTGTTAATTTTTGGTTTATTGAACATGCCTTGAAATCTGCTGAAGTGTTTTTAAATATTGAAATATGTGCAGACTTGTAGCAGTAGGTCATATGCTCAGTCCAGATTCACGTGCATGATAAAAGATAGGCTGTAGAAACACCTCCTCCTTTAGTACACAAGGAAGTGGACATTTACTGCATATCCATAATCCAAAATTATCTTTTAAGGTCAGAGTGCAAACACTTAAAAAATGTTATTATAATGTTAAGGGAGACTGTTCTAGTTCAAGTTGTCTTCATGCTTGTCTGACTGGTTTCACTGTTATATTGGTATTTTTCCAATATTTTTTTTTCCCTTTGTCTAGGTATGGTACAGAGAAAATGTCTGCCACCACAATCCAGAAGGTTCTACATGGTCCTTAGTCACCACTCCTGGTGAAGTTGTACAGATCAGCTGTGGACCATATGACCTTCTCTGGGCAACTCTTTGGGAAGGACAAGCTATTGTGAGAGAAGGAATTGATAGGAATAACCCTCAAGGTAAATCTTTTGTAATAATTTGCAGTGAATCTTTCTTATTTATGTAAAGTAGAATAAGAAACTAACCTGCAGTGATTTCCTGGTTTTGTTTCTTGCAGGAATCTCCTGGAGTATCGTGGAATCACCAAGCTCTGAAAATGGGATTATGCACATCTCTGTGGGTGTTGATGTGGTGTGGGCTGTTACAAAAGACAGAAAAGTAAGAGGGGTTAAGCTCTGGTTCTGCATTTTCCCCTGTTTTTGTTTGTTTGTTTGTTTTTTTCAAGCTTGCATATAACTCCCTGCATTTGTGGAGAATCCCAGTTGCTATGGGAATGCTCTGTGGTTCCTAACGTAAATAGTTGTGTGTAACTTGAAGGAGACTTTTTGCTTTTCCTTTGGAAGGAATTTTTTAAACCAAGTCAAACAGATGTGGTAGGTTTGTATGTTGCAGAGAAATGTAAGGGACCTACTATTAAATTTAAACCAAGTCAAACAGATGTGGTAGACCTACTGTTAAGGGATATTAAGCATCAAAATTAAATGGGCTTTTGTCTGCCCTGCCTTGTTTACAGAAAGTCAAAGTCTCGCCTCACTTGCCTACTAGGTTTTTTAAGTCTTTTAATCAAAACAGCTAGACCTTTGGTATAACCTTCCCCTTGTCACTTACTTTGGGATAAGGTTAGGTATGACAGTTATAAGTAACTGATGCAAGTCAGCTGACTCGCATAACTTCCCATTATTTGACCATATCCTACTTCTAGAGGTACCCAGCCACAGACAGACACTTTCTGATAGGTAAAAACTAATCTAAGAGGGACAATTTTAAAATCCCCACCTCTAAAGAAGTCTGCATCTCTTTCTCAGCATTGCTTTTTGGGTTTGAAGGTAGAAACACTATTTGCAAGTCCATCCTAACCAAAACCAGCCTATAGTTAATACGTCATAAAAAGTATTTTTCCAGGGGCAGAATAACTGTTACAGAACGTTTTAACAAAATGTCTAGATCATCCTTATGGACTATTCTGGCTCTAGTTAGGTAACATGCACACAGAGACTGAAAACTTCTACAAGAATTACTCTGTCTTTACCTGATATAGGTGATGTGGCAAGTCAGTATTGGATATTAAGAAACTGAATTCTACTTGTCTGCCTGGTAGTACAGAAGAAGCAAACTTTAGACTTCTGTTGTTGTTGTAGGTGTGGTTTAGAAGAGGGGTGAACTCACATAATCCTTGTGGAACCAGCTGGATTGAAATGGTTGGAGAAATGATGATGGTAAATGTAGGCTTGAATAACCAGGTAAGAAAGCTGTATGCCACCCTTATATTCCCCTTTATGTAGGCAGTATTCACACATGTCATAAGGATTGTCAGCAGTGTTGTATAAACAGCTGAGCAAGAGATCCACATGACTGAACTTCTAGGAAGGAGTGCATGGCCAAATTATTTACCAGAAGGTATCAGTCAGCTCACCTCTAGTACGACACATTCAGGTGCAAAGTCTTCTCTTAGTGGTGCAGAGTTTTATATTTTATCTACAGTATCAGCACTGCGGATAAATACAAAAGGTAAATGCTAAGTCCAGCATATCCTTGCCCTGAATTTTCTAGCACTGCATCTTACTGTGGATGATATTTATCTGCATCACATGCCCTTTCCTTTCTCAAGCCCTTTCCTTCCCTAGGTCTGGGGAATTGGCTGCGATGACAGAGCAATTTACTTTCGTCAAGGTGTCACACCAAGTGAGCTCAGTGGAAAGACATGGAAGGCAATTGTATCTGGCAGAGAGAGTGACAGATCTCAGACTGGGAGCTCGACAAGTCTGCTCAGGTACTTAATAAAATATTTTCTCTAAACTCTTAAACCAGAGGTTTCAGTGATGGGAGATACAATGTACAGACATGGAGGAAGGTGTCTCTGACCATTAAATATGACAAAGAGCTGGGATTTGTTTGTGTCATTAAAGTTCACTCAGAGTGAAAGCTGCTATTGCCACTTTGGAACTCACTGCAATCTTACAGTAAAGCATATTTCTCTGGGACTTACTATTGCTGTCAAGATCTGCTTTTTAATAGGTGGGAATGCTACCTGTGAAGGAATGTCACCTCTACTTAATGATTATTCTTTTCCTGAGTTTCACTGTCCCATTTTTACTTCCTAGAGGGTTTAAATCAGCAGCTCCCTGCTAAGTGCTGGCCTGTTGGCTGTGCAAGTGGTGCCAGAAAAGCTGGGAGAGCTGCAGAAGCCACTTGTTTAACCTTGTGAGTCAGAACAGTCTCTGAGTAGAAGCACTTGCCTAGTTAAGAGAAAAATCACAAAGTTAATGGGCTCTAAAGAATTGTATTTGTTATATGATATCCAGAAAATATTATGTTATTTCAATGTTTTCCTGAGAGCTCTAGGCAGTCAACACTACTGATCTTAAAGATCAATGAGACATCGTCCTGTGTCTCAGATTTACCAGACTGGTATGCAGAACCTTAATGATAGTTTGACCTTTAAAAAAGAAGTCTGTTATGTCTTTTCTAAAGTTGAAAGGCTGCGTCTGTTTCTGCATGTCTGTGGTCTAAGGTCTGTGCTGATTTATAAGGCTTTGAATGATAATCAATGACCAATTTGCCTTTCAGTGCTGGGTGCTTCTTCACTGATGATATCCAGAACCAAACAAATGCGATCATTCAGGGTGATGCAGATACCTCCTCTGATACAGAGCTTCCAAGTGTATCCGTGAACCTTGCCAACACTGCTCCTTTGGGAGCTGCAGCCAGCAACAGCAGTAATGGTGCCACCAGCCAGACAGCAGAAATAAGTGCAAATTTGACTGTGGATCCCCTGGATTCTGATCAAGGAGAAGGCAGTGTTGCTTCGAGTAGTAATGAGAAAGCAAATCTTGAAAAACAAAAATCTACCAACCAGAATCCTTCTGCAGAACTGCAGTGGACAAACATTGACTTAAAGGAGGCCCAAAAGCACCCAGTCCTCTCCGTGAGCACCTTTGCGGAGACCTCCAGCCTGTCTTCCCTGGGCGTGTTCTCCGTGGGAGCTGAAGAACAGTATGGAGCTGATGAGCATCCGCTGTGGGCCTGGGTGTCAGGGGGAGGCTGCCTCCTAGACTCACACAGCCCGTTGAAGTGGTTCACCGTTCCATCAGGTACCACCAACCCTGAGTCCCAGTTACAATCTATCATGCTGCTTTAAGAAAAAATGATGATGATTTTTTTTTTCAAGCAACAACCATATCTCAGAACTGCCTAGAATCCATTTGCTTTTATTGCAATTGGTCATTATGCTCTGTCTGAGGTTAGCGCTGTGTGCATTTAGCTGCAAAGCACTTTGGGACTGACGTGCTGTAAATACAAAGATGGTATTTTCTGGCAGAATTATGCAAATAATCACTATGCCATAAATGCATCTAGTTTTTCATGGCACTGAAACTGGAACTTTAAGCAAATCAAAGCCATAATATCAGTTGGTGGTAATTGAAAGCAATTAAGGGGGGGCTCCCTTGATGGATACAAAATACCACAATATTGCCTTACTGCTACCATTCCCACTGAGACAAGGGTGAGACAGAGAAGTTACCTTAGGAGGCACTGCAAATGTGAGCCCAGCTGGTAGCTGGATAGGGCTACAGTGCAGTACAGATTCTTGGTAGAGTGTGGAATGGAATCACATTTTCAAAATAAACCAATTGTCATGAACTGTGGCTTCCCAATATTTAGTAACAGTGTAACTGTTCATGAAATACGTTATCTAATCTTGCAGTTTAGTCACATAATCTTTGAGATGCCTCCCCCTACTATATATTTCTAGCTTTGAAAGATTTTATACAGTTATCTAGTGATCCCATTTGTCTGGATTATTTATGAAGTCTATCTATAACACACTGATCCCAAAGTATGAATTTAAAAAATTATATTAAACTGGATTGATTTGGTCCGGTGTTTAAAGCAACATTTTTTTTTTCCTTGAGTGCCTGTTTCACAAAACTGTGTTCAAAGCTCACTGGAGTTTATTGGTTTTGATTCCATTGTAGGTTTGACATCCTGTGTGCAGTCCCTTTCTCTGTCTATCACCCCAGCACAGACAGCAGCGTGGCGAAAGCAGATTTTTCAACAGCTCAGTGAAAGGACAAAGCGGGAACTGGAGAATTTTAGACACTATGAACAGGCAATTGAGCAGGTAAGCAAGGAGGATGCTTATTTATTTCTGGTAAGTGCTTACATCTGTCAGTACTGGGCATCAACAGAACTTTTCAGATGTAAAGCTATGAACTTTGTCTGCTTTATGTTCTTGTTATTTCTATCTATTACTGCTGTCCTGGAGTATCACTCTCCAGGCTCCCTGTGGGAAACTAGCAGCTCATCAAACCTTGAGCAGCAGGCTGTGCAAGTGCATTAGCTTGACCATTTCTTCTGGAGGTAACACAGCATCAGTCAGCAATAATACTTGTGAGGAAGGAGTCCCGCATTTTTTTTTTACCTGTTCTTGTAAAATTCTGTCTGTATTACAGTCAGTTTGGGTTAAAACTGGGACCTTGCAATGGTGGAGAAATTGGAAGCCTCATAAATGGATGGATGTTAGAGTTGCACTTGAGCAGTTCACTGGGAGTGACGGCATGCGAGACAGCATCCTGTTCATCTACTACATGTATCACGAGGAGAAAAAGGTGTGTTCATTTGAAACCCTTGGCAGAGGAAAGCCTATGAAAACAGGGAAAAACATTTTCTAAATGGGTGGAAATTATGATATGCTGCTGTTCTGAATTTTGGGAACCAATTCAAATATAGCCTAGGGTAATAGCAAATTAATTTTTTTTATAATTATAGCTATGTTACCACCCTGTCAGAAATTCCAAGTCAGCAAGCATCCACAATCAGCTTTGAACTAATTAGGAATTATTTTGGAAGTACACAATGTTCCTGTTTGAAAAGAAAGAACCATGCTTGGCTGGCTAGGGTCTTCACAAATTGGGTTGATGCATATTGGCAATATGACACAAGAGGTAATGCAGGATTGTGTATTTAGCCCCACTTCATGAATGGGATTATTCCTGCATTAAGAATTAATTCTTTGCTATCCTTGGCAAGAGCTAAATGTTCATGGTGCTGAAGTGTTGGTGCTGAGGAAGGTTTTTCGGAGTTTGACGTAGTCACAAATATTTTTGCTTTTGTCCTAGTATATCCATGTGTTCCTGAACGAGGTCACTATTCTAGTTGAAGTTCTGAATGAAGCCAAACACTCCTTTGCCCTGTATACACCTGAACGGACGAAGCAGCGATGGCCGATCCGTCTAGCAGCCACAACCGAGCAAGAAATGCACGACTGGGTAATACTGTGAACTTTCCGTTTCAAGCTGCCAGTGTTTGAAGTAAAACTTAAAGGCTGATCTCTGAAATCTGAGCTTTACATTTATAATATCTAAGGTCCTTATCTATTTGGTTTGTGCAAGTCTATTTTGACTCTTGTCCAAGTTTATTTAGAGGCACCTGAGGCTTTCTCTAGAGTTTGCAGAATTTCCAATGTAGCAGCTATTTACAGTAACACCAAAATTGTTTTCCTTCTGGAAATCTCTGGATATGGATTAGACTATGAATGAGTTGGAGTTAATTCAGCTAGTCTTTTCATCGGTACTAGTAGATCTGTGTTATCCATTGTCGTTGCATAGCTCAGGAAAAGCTGTTTTTCAGAGATGGCTGTAGAGATATTTATGTACAGACAGCCACGCATGCATACATGGAAGTAGTGGAACACCTTAAAGATAACTGCATAGCGATCAGATACAGCAAATCACAGTAATCCCAGTGACTCTGTTCATAATTTCTACAACACTGAATTGCAGTGCCTTTGAGCAAAAAGCTGCTGATTTCCTTTGCTGATTTGCAGAAGTCTGTAAAGGTGAACCTTTGTTTTGCAGTACTAGAACACATATATTAAATGCTTGTTCACACTGTAAGAGGATCCTTCTAGTTCTCTGCTTTTTCCTTGATTTGTAGCTGTCTTTGCTGAGCATGTCCTGCTGCGAAAGCAGACGGATCCAAGGCCCTCCTTCCCACCATGCCATTTGGTCAGTGACCTGTAAAGGAGACATCTTTGTTAGCGAGCCAAGCCCCGAACTGGAAGCTGGACCACACCTGATGCCTTGTGATCAAATGTAAGAGCTCTTGGAAGCCGTTCTGTCTGTGCGGGAGGCCATCCTGCAGGGATGGTCTCTCATGTGGCTCTGACGGGTTGTTGGATTCTCTAGCGCCCTGCAGACCTCTGTCCATGGTGTAAAATACTGTCCTGTTTCTGGCAGGTTTTGGCGTCAAGTTGGAGGCCACCTTCGAATGATAGAGAGCAATAACCGCGGCGTCGTGTGGGGCATAGGATATGATCACACCGCCTGGGTTTACACTGGGGGATATGGGGGTGGCTTCATTCAAGGTAAGGAGGATGCTGTGGTGTGCACATTTCTTGCTCTTGATTGGTGTCAGTTTTTCAAACTACTGCCCTTCCTTTAGCCTGTTTGATCTGTAGAATTAGACAGTGGATAAGTCACACATGAGGAAGGACTTGGTATTAGAGCTTTATATTATCAACTTAGAAGTGAGAAATAGGATAAATATCAAGGTTACTGTAGCTACTGGAATTTAAAATGCGGTACCGCTGAGGTTTAGCTTTGTTATAATCCAAATGATTTATTTCTCACAGGACTGGCCAGTAGTGCTGATAATATTTATACGCAGTCAGATGTGAAATGCGTTTATATCTATGAAAACCAACGGTGGAATCCAGTCACTGGATATAGCAGCAGGTCATTTACTCTATTCATTTAGCGTGTTTCTCACTGTTGTCAAATGAAGCATCAAGGGGTTCTAGCTTTTCAAAATAGTTATTAATTCTATCTTCAGTCTTCTCCAGCATTTATTGTTAACCTAAGATGTAATATGTACAGTCTTTGACTTTCTTGTAAATATTAATTCAAAATGCATTATTGCAATGCATTACACATTTGTGTTTTGTGAATGCCCATAATTTGCCTGCTTACAATGTATTTCAGTATAAAGGTCATAGATCAAAAGTTTGTATTAGAAGCTATGTATTCATATATATAGATTGTGCTAAATATGTTGGGTCCTTGAGTACTATATTGAACAGAATTACTTAAAAATTATTCACATGTCTAGCAGTCTGTATTAGAGAAACTCAGATTCACTTTCCAGTTTTAAATCATAGTGACAAATATCACTCCCCACAGAGAAGTTTAACATTGACTTTAAGCTTGGTGTCATTGGAAGCAGTTGTACAGATTGTGTCCTACTATCCTCCTCACTAACATGATATTTCTAGTATACAATTTCATGACTGAAGACTGAAAATAGGGATATGAAAATATGAAAATATTTTTATTTTCATATTTTGAGAATAGGGATGAAAATATGGAAATATGAAAATATTAATAATATATATCAAATATATATGAAAGTAGGAATAAACCTTTTCCTCCTTACAAATTTCCTGTTGCTGTAAATGACCTTGCTTTCTTTGTTAACTGTTTGATCACAGAGGTCTGCCCACAGACAGATACATGTGGAGTGATGCTTCTGGCCTGCAGGAATGTACAAAACTGAATACAAAGCCTCCTTCACCACAGTGGTCTTGGGTAAATTTTCTTTTACTATGAAAGGAAGGGGATGTGTAGCATTTATCTTAAATGACACATATTTTTCTTCCTGGGTTCATCATGATATTTAACTTCGGTTTCCCACTTATACATTTGCAGTAATTTCCAAAAGTTAAAATAAAGTTAAACAACAACAACAAAAAAAACAACTCAATGTTTAATTATATTTAGACTTATGTTACTCATATTCCTTATCTCAACTGAACTTCTATATAAAAAACAAACTTGGAAACCTTTGCATGAATATTTATTGCAAATATTAGATTGTCTCTAGCAAGTTGTTGCAATCCAAGCATCAGAGAGGAAACACTGAAGATTATTTTATCTAGTTTTCTGTGTATTTCTTATTGAAACTATCCTTTTCGATAATAGGTATCCGACTGGTATATTGATTTTAATACATCAGGTGGAACTGATCGTGAAGGCTGGCAGTATGCAGCAGACTTTCCGGCGTAAGGCAATACCTTCTTCTACTTAGAAGTCTAGCAGGCAATATCATATTTAAGTCCTCATTTCTTCTAGCCTCCTGTTTTGCATGTTAGCTATGTTTTAACAGGGGAAGCATGCCTTAATTTCTCACTCTGTGTGGCAATGTTAGGACTGGGGTTTCCTGGGGAGGTGGGGCAGCGAGCTGATCTTAGCAAACTGAATAGTCTCAAGTACTGCGAAGTCAGGGTGGGTGTTTGATGGCAGATCCATGACAGTCCTGGCAGGCTGCCACTGCAGTCAGATGTTCTCTGACATCCTCACAAACATGTGTTTAAATCTGTTCTGTCAGGTCCTACCATGGTCACAAGACAATGAAAGACTTTGTCCGACGGAGGCGCTGGGCAAGGTGAGGAACAGAGATAAAAATACAAGTGTAGAGCTCTATAATACTAACTGTTCTCCAAAGTCTCCTTCAGTTATGAGGGGAAGATCTCTTCACACAATCAACAAGAGCAATAGCAAAGTAATGTGCAGTAAATGACCCATCTCCAGCAGAGAAGCTCATGTCCTTTAACACACAGCATAAGGGCTTTCTTTTTAAGCCTTACGAGGCAGATATACTATTTGCTTCTGCTATATCAGTAGATAAAAGCTAGATAGTTATATTCTTTATCAGATTTTCCTTATGGGAAATGTTTACAGTATGGTAGAGTCTAGATACATTAGTACTTACTAGGTCACTTGTAAAAGCTGGTAACACAGACCTTTTATATTATAAAATGAAAGTTTTAACAATCAAAAGTACCCTATTCAAATACAACTAGAGGAAATGGCAAACTATCACTATATTCTATTAAGCAGGGAAAGTCTGCGCATTCCCCCCCTTTTTTTTTTGTTCTGGCTTTTCTATGCCTTTCTTGTACTAAAGTCTCTAATAACTGTGCTGATAACTTACTGTGAACCTACAGTTACACACTGTTCTGCAATGGCCACAAAGTTGTGTTTTAGTCCTCGTACAATTTGGCCCTTACTTAGGTCTAAGTAAGATCCTGGAGCATCTTCCAAATGTACAAAAGAAATGGCATCCGATCAATTTAAATGGTGATGCAACTTGAGAAATACCCTCAAGCTTAAACATTATCTTGTTTTAACTAGTAAATTTAAATTGGAAACAGTATAGGGCTGAAACCTGTTTTTTTCAGAACTGAAGAATGGAATATGTCCCAAGTCTGTAGAACATTCTTCATACATAAAAATAGCTATTCTGATGATTGATTCAATATAATTTCCCTAAAAACAACACCATGTTGTTGTAGTTTGCAAGAAATAGGTATTATTTTTCCAGAAAATCTTATCTCAGAACGCTCCATTTGCTTTCTAATGGTTTCCACCAATAAAATTACTCCCTTATGGAATGAACCACATGTAGAGTTTTTCTCTCTGCAGTGGAGTTCTCAGCTGGGGTCAAACATTCATTATGCAGCTGCTGCCCATGAATTTTTAGAAAGATATGAAGCACAAGATATGTAGCACAAGCTGTGGGCTATTTCAGGGGCCTTGGTTGTAGACAGCAATTAAAAAAAAAAACAGTTGTAGAAAGTGCATGCTTCTTGATGGGTTTGGGGTTTTTTTGCTTCAGAAAATGTAAGATAGTCACCAACGGGCCATGGCTGGAAGTGCCTCCTGTTACCCTGTGGGACATCTCCATAATACCCAGTTCAGATGCAGATGATGAAGAATCAGTAGCACTGTGGGCAATCAGTGACAAAGGAGACGTGCTCTGCAGGCTTGGAGTGACACAGCAAAACCCAGCTGTAAGGCTCCCTGTTTGTTTTTATTGCCTTATTTGTCTATTTAATGTAATTATTTCAATACAGAAACACATCATGCAGCGTGTTCTTTCAAAGCCCTGGATTCGCTTCTTTTTTCCCCTTTCGTGTAACAGATTTGAAAATCTTCCTCCATCAATTGTAATGCAAGTTTCTGCACACGTTTCTTAAAATATCACTTCTCTTGTATAATCTGCCTTAGCTTGTGCCATTTCATCTGCAGTCACCTCTCTCATGCCTTGTATGGAACGTGGAGAAACACGTTCCTTTTATTCCCACTTTCCACACGGATAGTTTAGTTCCTCTCTCTTTGTTCTTTTCTTGAATGTGTATATTCAGTTTAAATAAATAGAACTTATCTAAATTACGACTCAAATCTAATATCCGTTGATACTGCTAGGAGTACATTCCTTGATTGTTGAGGTGTGGGATGGGGTTTGGAATTGACTCTTCTTAAAATCTGGGTAAGCGTGGATGTTGGTAGATTTGTAGGCTGTAGATTTATCTTCTTTATGAGAGAAATGGTGTGTTAATGTTCAGTAAAATATGTAGAAAGATGCATATTGTCCCAGCAACTTCAATAGCAAGTGTTCTTTCCTAACAATAATAAGCATATGTTGGAACACTAAATTAAGGTTGTTATACACTAATGTTAAGCCATATTTACAACAGGAAAAAAAGTGATTGACTTGAATGGAATTTGGAGAAAAACTGAAAACAAAATTAGAAGTTATAGGACTTTTTTTTTCCTGACAATATGTTACAATAGTATAGATCTTGTATAGCAGTGCAACAGCAAGACCTGTAATCAGAATTCCGTTGGAATATGAAATCACATGTTGGTAGATTTTTGTAGGATTGTTGTTCTGCATATTTAAAACAGTGTCTAGCTCACCTTTTAGAGACATGTAGGCGCTTAAAATCCAGTAATTTCAATAGAAAAGGTACTGCTATAGTTTAGTTTGGATATTAATTACAAAGACAATTAAGTATCCAAATATCTTTGAGGATAAGACACCTTGTTTTTGTTCAGTAACAAAAGAATATAAAAAAGTATTTTTCAGTATTTTTCACTGTGCAGATTTCTCCTGTTTGGTGGTAATCAAGAATGTTTTGTCATGGAGTGTTTAACCTCTATCTCACAATTCATGATTTGTTAGGGAACATCCTGGCTTCATGTGGGAACAGATCAGCCCTTCATTTCTGTCTCCATTGGAGCATTTTACCAAGTGTGGGCTGTTGCTAGAGATGGGTCTGCATTCTATCGAGGTTCTGTGTCTCCCAAAAAACCTGCAGGTCAGTACTTGTCACCTGGAAGGTGTCGTTACAGCAGAGCTTGGTAGCCTGGTGCAGCTCAAGAGCTGCCATTACACTACTACCATACCTGAGAAAGACATGTTTATCACAGGCCTTTACAACAGCGCATATGAATAATAATCATGTTAATTAGAGCAGTTAATCTGCTCTTCCCCGTGTGATGTTTAAAAACAGCATATGTGTTGGTAAAGGCCAGCTCGTAAAAATGTATCAAGCATAAGATCATTCATGAGGTTCATGCTGTGATATGTGTATCAACTGTAGACCTTACTGAGAATTCTTTAATGTAACTGTTTTCTCAATGTTTTACTCAAGTGTTTTTGACCTGTAGGTGACTGTTGGTACCATATTCCTTCACCTCAGAAGCAGAAGTTAAAACAAGTCTCAGTAGGCCGAACTTCTGTGTTCGCTTTGGATAAAAATGGTGAGGACTTTTTAAATTATTTATCTTTGTTAGAGGCATTCCAGCAAAAAAAAAAAAAGAAGTATAAATAGATTTAAAAAGAGGAGTCTTAAAATAGATTTAAAAAGAGGAGTCTTAAGTCGCATTGTCTGTTTGGACAAATTATTGTTGTGCCAAGAGGAATAATATTTCGTATTTTAAGAGATGGAGTAGACAGCCTTTTCTTTGGGGGGGGGGGAGAACTTTTATTTTGACATATTTGATGCCTTAAATATCAGTTCAGCACCTTTGCTTTGACAAATGTCAAAGAAGAGAATTGCATGGAAGGATTTCTGTCTGAAATCCATGAGTGTGCAGAGCTAGAGAAGAATGGCTTCCTTTTGCAAGGTGTAAAAATTACACCATCATTGCAAAGCAAATTGTGAAGGATCCACTTGTAAAAGAAATAAGTCTTTAAAGTGATCTCCAGAGATGTCTATTTTACTTGTTTTACTTCTCTAATGCGTAATTCTATATAGAAATGTTTTTTCCCCAAGAAATTCTACAAAATAGAGTATCTACTATTTTTTTCAGGAAAGTTATAAAGAATAAGTGTAGAACTGTAACTTCCAAAGTAGGAAATTACATGTCAAATGCATAATGCATTTCCACAGAACATGGCCAGTATTAACTACAGATTTCTTGTGTTGTTCAGTACCAGCACATTAAACAAGCAGTCAGCTGGAGTTGTAATTAAGAGTATTTGTTTTATAGGCAATCTTTGGTATCGGCAAGGTATCACACCAAGCTACCCACAAGGATCTGCCTGGGATCATGTTTCAAATAATATCCGTAAAGTGTCTGTAGGGCCTCTCGACCAGGTACTTATTAGGCTTTCTTGTGTCTTATTAGATTATTTAAAATTGTTTCATATGTTTTTGTAATTAAACTTATTGTTTTTCAGAAACACTGTTTTTTGTTCATCTGTCTAGTTGCTACAAGGTGATTGTTTAAATACTTTAATCCTGACAGCGACACAAAATCAGACCAATGCAATAGTGATGCAGCCAGCCTTGCACTATGAACACCCTTTTCTTTTACTTATTGTTTAGCAAAATTTTCACTACAGCTACAATGTCTCATTCTTGTTTCCATTTCTGACTGAATGGGGCAGTTTTGAACTATCCAGGGGTAAAGACTAATTTTAAGAATTTTCATAACTTGAAATCTGGGAAGAGCAGCACTAAAACACGTTTTACTGCTTCATTTTGCTTTCTTAAGGTCTGGGTGATAGCTGACAAGGTGCAAGGAAGTCACAGTTTGAGCTGTGGGACAGTCTGCCATCGCACTGGTGTTCGGCCCATGGAACCTAAGGGGCTCGCGTGGGATTACGGGATTGGGGTAAGTGCTGAGGCATCAAATACTGCTGTAATGGACCCTGTTTTTTCCAAGTTAGGACCAAGCAGGATAATTTTCCTTATAAAGAACAAATAGTATAAAATAAATCATATAAGACTAGCAGTGTATGCAAAACATCATATCAAATAATTGCAGAATGATCTTTTTTCTGTTTCGTTTACAGGGTGGATGGGAGCACATTACAGTCAGAGGAAATGCAACTGAAGCATCTAGGATCACCACACATGATACTTCTGAGGAAGAGCCTGCAAGATCAGTGGATCTAGAAGATGAGGAGAGTAAAGGAAAAATAGAACATTCTAAAACCACCTCTTTGATGGTCAGTGAAGAGCAAGACATGGACAGAAATGCTGTTAATTGTTAAGTTCTCCCTGCCTACATCTTGAAAGCAAACAGTAGTCAGTATAACTTAAAAAGAAACCCCAAATGTGTACTGCCTGAAAGAAAGGTAACCCTTTTGTGCATGTATTTTACATTAGAACTGGAATTTGTGATGGGGTGATTTTCTCTGCTACATCATGAGTAGAATGTGACTTGAAAGAACTGCTTGTTTCGACACAGCAGGCAAGCATTGTAGCCACAATGTATTTCTGACCCTTTACCATAGCTGCTACCAAACCATATGAATGTGAAGGTCTTTGCAGATACTCACTACATTTATTCTTTATGAATATTAATTTCCTTTACTATGTTTCTCACATACTCAGGCATCTTGAACACTAAACTGTAAACTCATCTTTGAATGGGGTTGAAGATTTTAAATCATTTCAATATAATTGAATTACAGGAAGTTCCAGTGATTTGCCCAGCAAATGTAACTGGTCCTAACTGTACAGACATCCATGCACTTTGCTCATGTAAGTCCTGCCTATACAAGCATGCAATTCTGTCATGCTGCTCTTGCTTTTACCAGTAAAATTTCCTCCATGCATATGCCCAAAAACTTCTGCATGGATCAGCTTAGGGTGCAGGTACCAGGAGAGCCATTTTCTGCTGTCTTTGCTCACAGTGAGTGGCATTTTACTCAAATAGAACCGTTGGTTTTGGTGATGGTTTCGGTAGGACTACGCAGGGAGTGCGGTCCTGTTCCATTTAGATAAGAGTGACAAGGTCTCATTCTAAGTTGTCAGAACAAAGGCAGATAAATCGTGTTTGGTTTCTTTTTCCCTTGTAACTGAAGCCCCTGATAATCAAACAGGTGCCTAACTAGTGAAGTTGAAAGGGACCAGACATTTTGAGGAATTAATTAGGCTCTGTTCCAGCTGGTTAAAAATTATGCTTTTGTACAGTAAAAGACAAGAGGAGGTCTTAAACGAGATTCTTAAATGACTTCACATTGGTAAGGAGGCAAAACTTCATCATAGTTTCACAAGGGCATCATAGTTTCACATACTAACATGGGCTCAGAAGGAGGCTCTACTCTTTGTTTACTAAGTGATTGATTCATCCCTTCTTCCAAACAGAAATAATTTTTTATTCTCAGAATACTTGTTTCTGTCATGCTTGAGAATTTTAGTTACTGTGATGTAAAGTTATTCTTTAAAACCCACTCTTGGAAAAAAACTGGGAAAGCTTTCTCTTCCACTAGGTTCAGGAGGGCACCAAGTTTCTCCCTGTCAGTAGTTTACAATGGCTTCTCTGGTGTGTGTGTGTGTGTGTGTGTTACTGTATATGAAGGTATTTTTATATGAAGAATAATGTAATATGGTCTTAAGTACTGTATTTGTAGAAGTAAATCTAATGTTTGCACGTACTTAAATAATATATTTGTTATTTTAATGCCAAGGAAAGTACTGTTTCTGAGTCCAAATGTGAATTAAGATTCTTTAAGATGCTTTACTGTTTAAAGAACCTGTTAATTTTTCCGGTATGTGACTACAGATTAATTTTATATACATAAATTGTTGCAAGTGTCATAAGTAATGTTTGTGTTTGCATTAATACCCTGAATTGATTTTGCATATCTATTGCACAGCATCTTGTCTAAATAAATTTAACAGCTTTATCATGTATTTTTTCCTTTTAATAGATGGTGTTTACATGTTCAAACTGATTCTATACAACAAGCTTTATAATGTAATTTTGCATTTTCCCTGCATTGCCAAGCCTTGCTTATTTTACTGGGAAAAGATGAGTTTAAGTGAACAAAATAAATTATAAAATATTTGGCTAATAAACATTTGCCATCTGAAACAATTAGAGAACAAATTTCAAAATACATCATCATTGTTATGGCTAGCTAAACTAAGGAAAGCTTACTGTAAATTGAAACAATTTTGAAAAATAAAATAACTTACCAGGAAAAAAAATGCTTTTCATTAAATTCCTCTTGATCTGTCCAAAAAAGCAACACCTTGTTACCACTATGACAGCTCTTGTCATTTTACTAAACCACACATGGCCTGTGTCTAACTGCTAGAGATTACAGGGATCAGAGAAGAGGTAGTTTCATGTTTCTTATCTGATACCATGTTTAATGCTAGATGTTACTTGCCATTTTTGGCTTAATATTTGAATAAGACTCCTTGTTTGCAGTAAGTCCTAACAATAACACAATAACACACTACCCCAGGCCTTTAACCTCTATCTAGAAGAGCCTCAGTAGTCTGTGCTTCTTGAAGTGATAGGCAGTACATCAGCGCAGGCACTGCTAAAACACTGGCCTTCCAGCTCCTGAGTGTTTCTCCTCTGCCAAAACAGCCAAATGGCAGTTTGAACCCTCTTACACAAAATATTTCAGGGCAGACATTAAGTGTCTGGAATCATCAAGAATGTTTCTTAATACATTTCCCTGCAAAGCACTGATTTAGAAAGCCAACAAATCATTAAAGAATCCTACAAAAGTTACCAGAGAGAAGGTAAGAAGAGCTGACAAAGATGTCATAAATGACATGAAAACTTGTATTTGCCACCAGTTTGTGTAATGGGAGGAAAAGGAACATGGGATAAGGTGACACTGCAAAGCTCACATACTTAGCAAGGGAGAGCAGTCTGGGAGTCCATGATGCCACCACCTCAGTCTCAGTCACAGAAGACTTTTTAGAATGAGCTGGGAAACAACTTTTTAAAAAAGCCCCTTGAACAGCTCCTCCTTCAGTTACTGTAGTGCATAATACCAGAATTAAGCACTAGCCCAGAAAAAAATTCCAGATAATATAGCAAGCTTTATTAGCACATAATTGGATCATTGCCTCACTTACGACTATACTAAAGTCTTTTTATCACCATTTTGTTGCTAAGATCATAAAAGTAACTTGCGCATTACTTAATACATGCGTTACCACAGCACCCAAAACCCACTAAAGACAAACTACTTGAAGCTGGATGCTATAGACATAGACAAAAAAAAGGTTCTTGCTCCGGAAAGAATACAATCTAAGAAAGTTTGGTAAATGCTTCCATTAACAAGTACATTCAAGTGTTCTGCAACATTCAAAATTATACTACATGCTTCAAGCTCAGTAACATATCCCTGTGCTTGGGACCCCAGAAAAGTGAAAGGGAGACTCCTCCTGGTCTTAGTGAGCTTCAGAATAGAGCCAAAACACTCAAGATCAGATTTGGTGGCTGGGTTCCCACTTGTACCACTTCATTCACCAGGCTGGTCATGATTTGTAATATTCCTAGCAGCTAGTTAAGGAAGAATCAACTTGTTAAATGGATGGTGGACAACATTACACGCAAGCTCAGGTGACACAGGGCTTAAAGACATGGTGCACAGCACTTCTAGGGAGTGTAATTTTCAGAAGTTACTAAATCTTTACTTTCTGCAATTCAACTCTGGTATCACAAGATCAAACTGAGGTGCCAAAAAATGTATCCATACCTATATAATTGTTTTTTGGGGGTGCAGTATGAACCACAAATGTCACCTTTTTTTTTTTTTAAAGAGCAATCACCATCTCTTATGTACTGACATATGCCACCATGCAGGCAGGCAAGGAATGAAGGGGGCAGCTAACAACAGCTGTTTTGGCTGAAGCTCTGAATCTGTGTGGAATATTTTTTTAGATGTTCCTTATGGTCACCATCCCCATGCTGCTGTTGGCAATGCTGCAGCAGTTTGGATCCACTGGTTCCCCCCATTCCTTCCACAGCTGGAAAGTGTCCATTGGACATACTGAGTATTATGGAAGTCAAGGATTTGATGTAATTTTTGGCCAGCGTTAGAGTCTCTATTTTGGAAAGTTTATTCTCAGCTCTCACGTGGGGGATCACCTCCCGCAAGGCCTGGAAAGCGTTGTTGAGCTTGTGCATCCTCTGCCGTTCACGTTCATTGCTTTCCAGTCTCCTCAGCTGTCTGTCTTTACTGCTCCACGCACGCTTGCTCCTGGCTGCAGCGCTCTTGCTGCTCTCCTTGCTTCCCCCGTTCCTCCTTTCGTTGTGCCGCAGGCGTTTCACCGGTTCTTTCTTCCTCACTTTTGACTTCTCAGAAAATGTTTCTTTATCAGCAGTGAGACGTTGCTTCTTTGCTTTGGTTTTAGTCTTCATGTTTCCATTAACATTTCAGCCTGATCACCCTTAAATGAATCTTGTGGCACTAAAAGCATCAACCTGCTCTAAAAACATGACATGAGATTCTTTAATGATTGCACAGTCCCATGCTAAACAAATGCTTGGATACAAGCTCGAGATTGTTTTTGCTCAGTACTGCAAATACTTCATCAGCTATTTTAATTTGGTGATGCTTACGTCAGGAGTTGTGAACACCGTGAGTCCGGGTGACCTGTGCACATGAACACAGGAGAAAATCCAGTTTTAGAGAACAACAAATGCTACTTTCACTGGAAGGAAAGGGTTACTGAGGCTGCAGAGGCCAAATTACTTGAATCACTGAAACAAAGGTGCAGGGAATATCACCTGCTGGTATCATTGGCTGTGGGAAGCCAAATAAGAAATAAACTCCCTTTACTTTCTAATAGCCATGCCATGAACTGGAAATATCTCTCTTCTCTAGCTAAGAAGATGGTCCACAAGCTCATCTGGCACTGACATCCATTTGTATGTCTACTAGTATGTTTTAAACTGAAGCCAAATCAGTTCTTGCAGTGTGCACCTGGATTTAAAAGCAGTAGCTCCAGTTCACGGATCAAACCAACAGCACACTTAAAAAGTGCTGAAGTCCCTGTGTAAAGGCTGTGCTGTAGTGACTGCTGGAGTCGTGCTCAGAGGGCAGAAATACTGGCCAAATTCTCCCTTCAGCTCCATTGGTCTCATTGGTTTACATGCAAAGAGGATTTAGGCAGTCATGACACAGAAAAAAAAAGGGGGGGGGGGGGGGGCAAAAAAGCCCCCAAAGCCCGCTGATAACCACCTAAGCATGCCATACTAAAGCAAGACCTGCCCTCAGAGAAAATAGGACAGATATTTAAAACACAGGCTGAGATGCTGCTTGTCCAATTTAAAGATCTCAATGAGCAGAAAGAAATAAAAGATTGTGGGAAGAGCAAACCATAAACCAGCATGAATAAAATGGTCAATTAATTTGATAATACACTGCCTCTAGTTTCTTTCTCTCCAGCTCTAATTACCTCAGGTCGTAATACAACCACACACTGCATCATCACACACATCCAGATGTACACTGGAGCACTAGACAAAAGCCTCAAACTGACAAAAAAAAATAGCTTCTCCTTGAGCTCCTGATAATCTGTTTTCCATGGGAAGAGGTTTGCTCTGTGCATATATAGAGCAGTCCACTAGAGGGAAACATGACACAAACTCATGCAGGAGCTCAGGAACTTTTCTTGAGCAACTGTTCTCTCCCACATTATTTTTGCCACCTGCTGTGGCCACCACCGCACACACATGCAGACACACACACTCCGTGGTGTGTCCTTGCATAGCCTGGAGCCTGCTCAGCTAAGCAAAGAAGAAAGGAAAGTGAGGAGGCCGGAGACTGCCAGGAGATGAGCTTTCCTCAGCTAACGTGTTTTAATTCTCTACCCAAACCCCTTCATTCTACAGGTCACTTACTTCTACGCCTTATCCTCAAGGTGCCAGCTGTGTATGTTACAGCTGGCTCCAGGAGCTCTTCCCTGCTGGTGCAGTTCCACTTTCCTTTCTCAGTTCTGTTCTTTGAGGCTGATGTAAATGCGGAAAATGTCTAGGTATTAATTACCCCAGAAAAAAATCAGTCCGTTTTAAAGTAAGCTGTCTCCCTAGGTTAAGGGATAGAGGAGAAGCAGACCAGGCATTCAGATGTAGCAGTAACAGCAGTTTAAGCACTCAAAAGTAGAACCTCGCACTTCCAATAGGATGGAAAGCGGCTGGCAGAAAGTTCTTCCTTTTTCTACCAACAATCAAATAATGGTGGGGTATAATTGTATTTTCTGTCCGAGTATGATAGCAGCAGAGCAGTATTTATTCTCCCATTGAACCAAAAAAGACAACAATGCTACTGCTACACACGCTGCTGTGGCAGGTGACAGGTAGTGAAGTTTTACCCTCCCAAGCAGGTATTGAGCCAGCACTAGGTTTGAAGAGTGCAGCCTCACAGCTGTCCTTCCTCCAGCAGCTGTGGTAAGTCAGAGTTACTGAGATCTCGCATGTCTCCAAGATACTGCCACTTTCTTCCCATCTGCCCATGCACAAGAGTTTAAGACCGAAGTCAGAAGAAAACTTGTAAATTTATTCTAATGCTTCTAGGTTGAGAGCAGTTAGAGGGTTGGTGAGCCAGTAAAAAGTAAATAAAAGGAAGCAACCTCCCTAGCTGCAGGTGCTCTGTGGTCCTGGCACAGGATGTCACCACAGGCTGCAGGTGGTGAGCAGCTCTCGGGGAGCCACCGCTTCCGCTCTCGTGTCTTCAGGGCATCTCCAGCTGCTCTGCTCACAGCGACACAACTTGCTGCCCATGGGGCATCGTGTCCTTGCCCCTTTCGTCCTTTCAAGCTACAACAGTCTGTCGTGGGATGTGAGAGGAGGAGGCTTGCAGCGAGGAGACAGCTTGAGGAGGTGGCCAGGAAACACGCCAGGAGAGGAGAAGCAAGGCAGATAGAGCGAGCAGGAAGATGGACAAGAAGATGCTGAAGGTTCTGAGGTTCCTGTCACACCACTGTAACCCGCAAGAAACTGCTGCAAGCTCCTTGCGATGCAGGGGGAGATGGCAAGGCCACACAAGGAGAACATAAAAATACAGGGGGAGCACAAGAGACAAAAACCACAGGCTGAAGCCCGGAGTCCAGAAGACACTTGCAGCCTCGCACCCACCAGCCATGGCCGCGTGCCTCCCGTCCACTTACCGCTGAGGAGAAAGTGCGCAGGGCCACCAGGACAGCCGGGGGGAACGGGAGCCGCCGAAGGAAGGCGCCAGGACTTGTCCTGAGGGCGC
>NW_010587638.1:180104-217093 GCF_000705375.1 Tinamus guttatus | reverse complement strand
CTCCTCCAGGGAAAGCCTCTGTCTTTCCTTCTCCCCCCGCCCCGCCTCCTTCTCTCCTTTTTAAATGGCTGCTTGAGCCAGGTGACAGGTAACGTGCTTTGTCCCAAACTGCATTTCTACAGCACAATAAGCGGGAAAACATTTGCATTCGGCCTTCCATCATGACCAGGTTTTAAAGTGCTTCCTTATAAAACACCCTGTGGGCAGTTGGGGTCATGGCTAGGCACTGATATATTATAATCCATATATATACATATCCACCTGCACAATCCGTAACTTCATGGGGAGGAGGACAGATAGCATCACAAGCTATTTCATTTAGACACTCAGAAATAACAGCAAAAATCCCAAAGCAGTGCCTGTTTTCAGTCATTTTATCATATCAGAGAATATAAAAGCTCTGCAGAAGCATAACAGCCTTCCCCGCCTGTCCCCCGCAACACCCCCCCGCCACACACACACTACCAGTCCATTCTGTAAGCGGTCTTTAACACCTCCCTTAACATCGAGTCTGGCTGTCAAGACGCCCGTGCTGCAGCCAGCCCTTCAGGAGGAGCTGGCCCATGAAACCATGGCCATGGTCGCGGTGCCAGCTCCAGCGTCTCCAACAGCTCCTCTGTGCCGAGAGACAGCATCACAGCTCCCCCTTGCATACCCATATTTTGATTTTTGCCCGAGGCAGAGTTTGCTTACACCTCAGTGTTTAACACAAACAAAATTCAGCCTGACTTCACAGCCTGGGTTATGCAAGTTATATTGCCTGCAAGATTAAGACCCTGGGACAAAGCACATCATCCCATACAAGATGGATGATGATGATGAAGATTGTGAACATCCATGTTCTTTGGTAGAAGGTCCTATAGGAGATGACCAGTAAGTGCTGAAATCTTTGGTGTCTCTTCTTGAGAGAGGCCAGTGTCTTGGTAAAGTTTCAGTCCTGTAGTTAATATTTTACCTTTAATATTAAGTCACCTTGATATCAGGTTCTTGTTCCAAGGTTTCAACAGTTACCGGGACTCAGAACACCGATACGATGACTTGTACTAGTTTCATCATAACCTGAGCAGTTAACAGGTTAAGAGGAAAACCCAGACCTCTCCTGCCTCAGGCAGTACCAGGGCTCACATGAAATCTGAATCTCATGAGAAAGAAGCTATCAATATGCACAAGTACTTAATTTACCTGAGATCTTCGTTAGTTCAACACATGTATTTAGATTTAAAAAAGTCATACTTCTCTTATAGAAATAAACTCAATAAATAGTGAGCACATATCATTAATCTGTTCTCTGAAGTGTACTTACGAACAGCGAAATCTGCACTCCCTTTCTACACAGGCCAAGTTGTAGGATTAAAAGCAATAATCGATTTTAAGAGTTATATTCCATCTGTATTGAGTATTGCTTCTTTACTGCAATCACCTCTACTACAACGTAGACCTAACCTATTGTTGGTATCTGTGTAAGAATGAACAAACAAAGACAAAGAGATTATAAATATATAACTGTATTTTATTTTAATATTAAATATTTTTAAATTACAAGCAATTTATTGAATCACACTATGCATGATAATCAATATACAGTAGAAATTACAATTTAAAAATGTACACAATTTAAAGACATTTTGACCTGAAATTTCATTAACTATGATATATTGCCATAAACCTCATACCTGTATTAAATTACAATAGGAAAACCTCATACCTATGATTTTGTTACATAGTTTCTCATTTACAAATAGAATTAAACATTATATATACACACATCAGTACCATTTATCATTTAAGTTACACCTACAACTGTGCAAGTTCAAACAATTTCATAAACAAAAACTAACTGTAAGTCATATTCAAGTTTCTGAAAAACAGGCTGCTGGTATTACAAATACTTATTTTCAATAAGTTTATACGATGCTTGACTCTCCTCTAGATTTCTTCCAGTCTTGTACCAAAATCCATTAACATACAAGGATATTTTTGTATGACTTAAAGCTGTAGTAATTTTGTACACTCCATTCTTATTTTAAGGCTATTTCTTATAAGGCTAATATGCTTTGATTCCGCCTTTTACCAACTTCAACAAAAATAGCCATGCCACTAACACCTGACAATGCCGACATTTTAGCATAGTGCTTAATCATTAAAATATGTCTTCCTACCAACCAGCCTCCTCATGGAAAAAGGTTTAGTATTACATAAAAATCTGCTAAAAATACTGATAAAAAGAATGAGACTTAAATGGCTTTCATTAGTGCATCAACAAGGATATGGAAAAAATGTTCAATCACTTTGTTTCCATGCAAATGGCAGTTTCCATAAATGCAGTTATATACGCATCTTGACTGCAAGGTTGGGGATTTGGGAGAGTACAGGTGCTTCCATTTAAACCAGACACCCTTCTCACTTCACTGGCTTCTCACTACAGACCCTCATTATTAAACAAACCTCCTTAAGGTAGGAAATCAGATCATATTTCAATAATTTTACTAGCCAAATTGAGACAATGCCTTTAAATATTTGAATAATCTAGGTTTTCTACTAGAGAAGGAATTAAAAATGGAACCAGTCCTCATTATAAACCATTGAAAATAGATACATGTACTTCTAAAAATAGAAACCATGCTTAAGTAGCTAGTGCAAGAAATTACATATAATGTATGACTCAGGACAAACTCCCTTATTAAACTGTAATGTGTTGGAATTACTAATTTATTTTCATTGTGCAACTGACTGCTCAGTGGATTTACTTAGATATTGCTAGCAGTTGATCTGATTTTAACTACATATTTCTCAAAAAAGACCTTTTAGGTTACTTCAATACAGCCTATTGGATTACTGAAATTAAAATCTGTAGTTTAGGTATGGTGAGTCAACTTTTAATATTACCTTCCTTCATTATATAACTAAAAAAAGATGTTACCAGGCTTACTATCAAACACATCCCAACCCATTCTGGAAAACATGCTCCTTTGACAGTTCTTCAGCCATTAGTCCATTGAGACAAAGGAGTAAAAATTCAGATATGTGACTTTCCAGAATTGCAAGAAAGAAAAGCATAGCTGGGATTTATAACATTCAGGTGTATAAGCTTTTATTTAACCTTGAACTGCGTTCCAAATCAAGCAAATCAAAATTAACGTTGAGCTCTGGTCTGATACTTTAGATTTTTCCCCTCATGTAAGGCAGATAAGCCCACACATTCTTCGCAGCTCAATTTTGCAGGCCAAAGGGTTTCCTTCCTAGGTTTTAATTTTCCTACTTAATTTCTGATATAATGAGAATTATAGAAAACAGATGAGATGCCTTAACCTAGTTATCAAGGAATTTAATGTTGGTATTATGGAAGTAGTAACCTGTAATACTTGTTGCACAAAGTCTAATAGTTTAACAGATACTGAGTAGTAGTGCACTGCTTCTTTAAGCCCTCTACAGTGCATATCGTAAGCAGGTATTAAGAGCTACTTGGCTTTGACTTGTAAATCTTGTGTTGGGAGAAGTCCATGAAAAATTCTGTTCCTCATTTCATACTGAAGTACAGTTCTGAGCAAGTTCTGCACCCGAGTGCTTCATCTGAATTAGTCATTTCAACAATATACTGGCAATTTTAAACAACTTGAACTAAATCATTCCCTTTTGATAGGTATGAAAACCATTCTAGGTTTTAGGGGCTAAATAATGCTGGAAAAAAATTATAGTCCTGTCATTTAAAACTTACTTAAAAAAAAAAAAAAAGCCACACACATAGAAGTATACAACACAGAAGCTTAACACATGTGAAGCATCTAGCCCTCCCATGCTTTGTGTGATCAAAATTCTCTCTTGACTGGATATAGGTATGAAAACCATTCTAGGTTTTAGAATTCTAGGTTTTAGAACACAGAGAACCTAGACCAGCGTTACACTGAAGGCCTGACAAAGAGTCACCAAAATACGAAATGCTTTAAAATCATTCCTGTCAGCGCTCCCCACAGATCCGTGGCTGCATAAGGTATTCCAGGAGGCCAGAGATTTGTTCCACAATTGAACTCGCTTTGGGGTAGTAATTAAAGATGGTTCTCAAACAACTTAAAGGATTAAATTAGCTAAATATAAAGAAAGATTAAAAACAAACCAAAAAGACACACATGAGCGCACACACACATATTCCCTTCTCTACAGACAGCTTCAGAACAAACTCTATCTTGCCTCTTTGGGTCAGTGCACATTTCAAGATGCACTATGGAGCCCTGAAGACCTCTTAAAAATCAGTCTGGCTCAAAGGGTACAAAATATGAGTGCCAGCTGACCACCACTTTGGATCAAGATTTATTCAAATGCTTAAATTAACCACCATTAATGTAATTCTCCATTATAATAAAATCACTGAGAGGTAGATCTACCACAGGCCTCAATGACAACTCCAATCTACAGTCAGGAGGAGGTCAAGAGGGCTTGAAAATTCATAGAATGAAAAAACAAAGGGCCAAGCATGCCTAAATCCAGTCTGTAGAATTTTTTTTTAAATATTCATAATTCCATACAGTTTTATACATTTTTGTAGATTTTTTTGACTCTTATCTCCAAAGCAGAAATTGTACTGAAAACTGGAAGGCCTTTAAAGCATGACAGAATCAAATGCTAGTACTGTTTAAGCAGTCAGTGAGATCACATTCAGGAATGAAGAGACACCATCTCATCTAAAAATTAATTCCAGAGTATATCAGGTATTCCTTTCCAGTTTCCTACAAAACATGAACACTACCAATTGATAATCATTTAGAAATGGTACTGAATATAAGATTTCAGCAAGTCTAACATAACACTCAGAAGTTATGTATGTTTTACAAGTATCGTGCATAGCAAAGGCTACAAAAATGACAAATTAAACTGGATAACTGGGCCAATTCAACTTGTCCTATTTTCCTTGAAAAATTTAAGACTTTAATTCTGTACATCATCCAGAAATAGAGGAAGAATAATCCATAGTGCAATTGTAATAAGCAAAGTAATGTGTAGTGATATCTTCTTCAATAAATATGGCTCACTACTGATCAACTATCATTCATACAGTTTCAGCAACACAGCCACCTGTTGCACAGGACAGTTATACACAAGTCTACAACAGGTGAATGTTCAAATAGATAATGAACTACATGGAAAAAATATAAAAAGAATATTATACAATCTCATACATAAACCAGACTGTAGTGTAATTGCTTTACTTATTTCTTAAATTATCTGAAAAATACTTCAAGTACTTGAAAACAGCGGCAGAATCATCTTTCAATGAAAAGCAAAATTGCACTGATTTAAAAATACATTACAAAGTTAAATACACATTCAAATTAATATCCTGATTTAACATTGCTTTCAGTGTTTACTTTCATTTCTTAGTACTTCTTGATTACCTGTGTTTACTCCAGGATATCCAGAGTTTAGATAAAGAAGTTTCAGACACAGAGTGCGTGTGTTCTATGTAATCCCAGGAAGAAGCTTCAATCTGTCTAATCTTTTTCTCCATCTTCACTGCTTCCTATTAGGAGAGGAAAGTTCATAAGGTACAGGAAGATTTTTCTGCACAAAAATCTCTGCAACACTCACTTCTCTACCAGACTTTTCCTAGAACTTGACTTTCTGCTGTTTTGCACTTCCAAGTAGTGGTTAATATTTCCCTAGAGCTTTCAAGTATTGCAAACATTTCCTACATTTCTACATAGACATCTGCTTAACTCACACTGTTCAATGTCACTTCTTAGGACATAATGCAATGTAGTATCTCCAAAATAATCTCTTATCGGTAAGTTATTAAGCTGCAAACATTATCTAATCAGTAAGCAAAATAGAAGAACAATACAACTCTGTATAACACTGATTACATTTAAGACATCAACTATCAGCAAGGCTCAGCCATCAGTAATATTCGGTTTTATAATACAGTATTTTATATCAAGATTAATAATATGCTAAACTGATTTAAGCCTGCTCATTTTTTATTTAAGAATGCGCTTCCTAAAATGTAACTATAAAGAGAAACTGAAATGTAAAATAAGTTTGGACAACAATGACAGTCCACATATTCCTAGCATCCTCACCCTCTGCAATGAGTTCTGACCCTTGACAAAGTAATAACAAGAATTCTTAGCTTTCTTTTATTCAATTGCTACAGGGTGACAGCTATACAGAAATGCTTAAGACTGCATACATTTCATTTATATAAATATAATGCTAATTTTGGAAACAGAGAAATTGTGAGTTTGCCCTGCAAGTATTCTAGAGAATAATCTCCATTCTAGAAAATAATCAACCACTAGTTATTTGGTTGCAAATAATCGCAACCTAATGGGAAAGGTATGACTTACTGAAAGACAGCATAAGATGCAAACTTTACAGAAGTACTCTTATAAAAACAATTACTTGAACTGAATAACTTACCTCCTTGCTCTATATCTGAATCTGTAAGATGTGTGAGAGAAAAGCTTGCTATATTTGCAGGAGATATAGAGAATCTGGAATAAGGGGATGAATGTGACCAGTTCTGTTCGAGAGTCCGGGTAGGTGGAGGTGGAGAGAAATACTTTGACTGAAGAGGCAGTTTAGGGCTAATAAGGCTATTAGCTGCCTTTGATATAAAGGAGGGTTCTGAAGAAGAGAAGTCATCATCCCATTCAAAGCCTCCACCTTAAAAAGACAAAGAAAAAAAGGAGGCAGGGGGACGATTTTTACTCATATAAAAATCACATAGTCTTAAACATCCTCAAGAACTACATTAATCCAAAGCAAACCTTGTTAAAGCATTACAGACACAACCCCCTAAGCAACAGGAATAACATCCATTGTTATAATTACTGAGGAGAGGCTACACAAATCCTAACACATTAACCCTGTCTTCACCTGCTTTAGGGTACTACCTTAGTGCAAACAGGAAGGCTGAAGAATTAGCCTTTTCCTACAAGTGGGGGCAGGGGGAATAAAGAGAGAACTTTTGTTGCAAACTTTTTGCAGCAACTCCTGGTGTTGAGCATGGGGTATACACACAGGGACAGTCAGTAGGAGACTGCATTGAAAAAGAGCTGCATAGTAACTCCCCAGATACATGACTGAGCTCATACTTCGACTGGCAGAGCAATTCTGAACCAAATCCAGCTGCTAAAGAAACTGAATCATTCTTGTTTTACTGAACCCAGGGGTTGGCAGTACAGAGTCCTCAAGTCCTACAACTGCTCTACTGAGATGGTCTAGTAGCATTGGGATGCTGTGATGATACCCAGGCCCATTTCATCAAGTCAACTCTGTTCTAGTCATGTGGCTCACATGGATTTGTTGTCTACAACTGGGTTGCTTCTCAAGGTAAGATACACTGACCTATAAAGAACCAATATTACCTTAGTAACCTGAACCTAGCTGAAGTACTCCTTAAAAAGCAAAACCTAAGCCAAGATGGTGCAATGAACTTATGAATTGCATATATTTTAACGAGACATCTCATTAAAACCACGCATAAATCATTCTCAAGCCCTGCTCTGTATAAATATATTCAAGTACCTTCTTCATCTGTTGAGCTTTCCGAATTGGTAAATCTGTTTAAGTAGCTAAAACCTGAAGGCGGAACAGGAGCGCTGCCGGAGCCCTGGTTGGTCAAGTCTGTCACACGGTTTCCCAGCTCTTTAGTTGGTGTTTCCTAAGGCAACAAAAATAATTCAACACTTGTGTATGCACAATGTGCACATACAGCTGGATATCAGGGTTAGAAAAACACTTTATTTCCATCAAATTTATGGAATTAAATCGTCTGCAAGAATCTACTGTATGCTAATAATTGGTGTACAACAGAACTGAGACTTGTAAACTAAGCATATAAAACACTACTTTCCACATAAGTTATATCACATCTACATTAAAGTACATGCAAGAAATGACTGTTATTTATAATATCAAAAAGTTTAAAGGAATACAGCTAAAATATTTTCCAAATAAACAAAAAATAGTTCTCTAACCAGCCTGTCACAGATAGTTAGTTTCTATTAAATAAATAAAAACAAAAAAAGCAAACAAAAAACCACCACACAAACACACACAAAGAATGAACTTGGGCGGTTCTATCTCACAGCTTTTTTTTTGTTTGTTTTTGGCCAGGTAATCCTCCTTAAGGATAGAGACAAGACACAATTTGTGTGACTGGAATTTGACAAAGTCAACATTTTATCAGTTACTACAACAATAAGCAAGAGCTGAACTATGAGCACCTTAACACAACGGCTAATTTTTGCCTTCCCCTCCAATAAAGGGATTACTGTTCTACAGAGGCAAAAAGAACTCCTAATATTTGTTTTCTGTTCCAAGACACAATGACCCCTAGTATTTATATGCATCATAAGCAGCATCTTCAAAGCCTGACAATGTGACTGTTCTTTTCAACTCACTTAACTCGTCTAACTGCCACAATGTTAAAACACAGTACTCTGTATCAAGTTAACGAGGTTTAAAATTGATAAAGCAAGTAGACAAACATTATCTTAATGCTAAGCAACGTAAGGTTTTTTGTTTGTTTACTACTTTTTATAAAGATATTTGAACTAAAATATTCAAAGCCCTTGAAGTCTTTAAGCAGATAAGCTAAGGTTAAATGAACATTTGGTCAGTAAAATTGTATTTGGTGCGTAATGATGTTGACTTAAATGCAGCTCTGAATCGCACTAGAATGACATTTTTCAAGAGTAGGTTTCAGACTGTACATGACAAAATTCTAGAAGCAGCGTAGGTTTAGCACTTGCCAAACACCCATCCCCAAGCAAAATCAGATTTCATTTTCAGTTAGTGCTATTCTTCCATCAGCACACAACTGTAGCTAAGTTAAAAAAAAAAAGGGGTCGATTTTTTTCTCAGAAGTTTGCTTTCTTAAAAAAGAACCTACCTCACACAAGACAACCTTGTCAAGACAAAAACAAAGGTGATCTTTATGACAAGGTAGCTATAAACATCACGCTATTTCAGCATGACTTGTTTAAAAAAGGTAACTTAGTAATTAAAAAGATACACGATACCTGATCAAACAGATAGACTGTTACATCATCGAAGAATGTTACAGCCTTTTTCTCATTTTTCCAATGCTCAAGTTGACTTTCATTTGTAGGAGATTTTGGAAGTTTCAGCAAGCTTCTCAGATGTTTCCCATCATCCTTGTCACTAAGTATCTCAGGTACTTGATGAACAATTTCATCTTCACTGTCAGAACTCAGACTGTGCATATGAAAAGTCCTCATATCATCCTCAGAATCACTGTTTTCGTCTTCTTCATCTGCATCATCACCATCTTCTATATCTAGCATTCCAGAAACATCGAGTTTGCCAAGGTATTTTCCTTCAATGTCTGGTTCTTTCAGTTTTGAACCTTCAAGGTGATAGAAGGACTTCTCACTGTTGCTTGCATCTGAAGGACTCTGCATATCATGTACTGACTTAAGGTCTCTGTGTGAAAAAAGTTCTGACGTGTTGGTGCCAACACAAGAGACACTTTTGTGGGAAGCATTAAACGATTTTATTTCATTCCTGAAGTTACTTTCCACTGATTTTTTCAAGGAATTCATCATTGCCTCAGCCCACTTGTCAGGATGCCCCTGTATTGTTACATCTGTCTCTTGCATCTCTAGCTCGTGATTTAATTCTAATTTTGCATTTTGATTATTAGTATCCTGGTAATTTCTCAGATCATGCTTTTGCTCTATCTCTTCAGAACAGTAATCCTCAGTATTATTTTCTTCTCTGTTTGAAGAAACAACATTTGCGGCCTCTCTTGTTAGATTTACAGCCTCTTCTGTTTTTTTATCTGGCTCAGAATCGTTATCAGAGAAATAGGCAGAGTCTCTATATGAATTTTGATTTCCATTTACAAAAATATTTGGGGTTATTTCAAAATTGCTGTTTACTGCATCTACACAAGCTACTTCTGAGACAATTATAACCGGATTAGGAGATAAAGCACTAACATTGCTGTCACTGACAGTACCCAACGCAGTATCTGCATTAGAACCATCCTCAACCGTGATATGGGAAGTCCATTCTGGCGACTCCAGGTTCTCTGTTTCATAGCCACTGTCTGCAGGTTTATCAGGAGGCAAAAGTTTTTGAGGACTCTGGGTCTGTAAAGATTCTAAAACCTCATTTACATCTAAAGAATCCAAAGAGTCAGGTGTTTCTAAGGCTTGCTCTACAGTTTGTGTAGGAGAGGCGCCATCTTCCAAGAGACTATCCTGACTTGTACAATCTGAAGTAACAACAGAAGTTAAGGTCACCTCTTCAGTAACATCTTTACAGTTCTGAAAATGACTAGATATATCTTGTCTTTCCTCCAATAAATCTTCATCTTTTTTTAAAATTGGTGACTTGTTTTGCAAGTTTTTTTTCCTATCTTCTTGATCATTACATTTGTCTCTACCAATACTACTTAAAGTTATTTCATCAGAATTAATTAGCATTTCAGGTTTTATTTGTCCCTCACACTCCATTTCCAATGCAATACCATAAGATGGTTTGTTTCCAATATTATGATTTTTGGCATTATTGGAAAGGTCTTCTTGACAGAGACTGTCAGTATTAGAGGGCATGACTTCACCGACTTCCACATTTAACTGTTTTCCCTCATCCTTCAAATAGGAAGGATTTACATGATTATCGCATGACTTACGTGGTACAGATGGACTAGAAGGTGCCAGAATCTCTGCAGAAGTCTCAGTGTGATAATTCAAATCTTTATTTATTGTCATTGGGTTAAAATTTTCATCTTTCACAGGTTTAAGATTTTCAGATATTAAAGAAAAGACAGGTGCATTTTCAGCCAACATAGGTGCAGGCTCTACAGAGTTCCTATTCGAGCTTTCTAATATACTTTTTAGAATAGCTTCTGTTTTTTGCCCCAGATCACTGCTGGTTTTGTTAGCCAGTATCCCCGTTAATAACTTCTTCTCTTGCAGAAATAAGTAGTTTTCAGAGAGTTCTTCTAAAGTTACCAGGCGAGACTGGTTAGAGATATTATCACACAAGAGGAGAGTTTCACTTTCGGAAGCACAACTAGAATGCTCTTTCTCAGAAGGGCTTACTGTGTTTATAATGCCCACGTTGGAGTTTAAAGCAGTTGGCTTAAAGTCTTTAGAAATATCGTTCATTTCAGCTAAGCCAAATATACTTCTGTGCATCAACTCTTTTGATCTGTCCACTTCACTGAAAATATTCTGGAAAGGACTTTCTGGACTACCAGCAGCAGGCAAAATTTCCTCTTTAGGATCTGTATTATAGTGAAAGAAATCCCCATCGGTGCTGGATTCTTCAACATCAAGATCCCTGAGAACCATGAAATGAGAATTTTTGTCTTGTAGAGTTTCTTGATGATCAAGTTCTGTAGTTAGCACAACTGACTGATTATCAAAACTCATGCTGCAGCCGCTACCTTTCTCCTCTAACTGAATATAGTAATCACTTCCAACAGAGAGCTTGTGAGCATCAAACACAGGTAACACCCCAGGGACAGCAAGGGATGTTTCCTGACCGCTTTCATCTTGTGCTCCTGGCCCTTGCTCTGAAAGGGACCTCTCAAAAACCTCCACGGGATAGAAAATATTTGTGTATGTCATTGAGTCATCAGGATTCACATGACCACACTCATCGAAATGGTCATGCTTAGCTGCCTCCCAGATGTATTCAAAGCTGAGACCCTGGCTTGTTTCAGTTACAGTAAGAACTTCTTCCATTTCATGGCCAAGTCTATCTCCTGTAAAGTGATCCAAGATTGGAAATGCAGAATTATTTGCTTCTCTATTTGAGGCATTTGGTTTAAGAGCATTCCACTGCTGCTCAAAATCAATCTCAGAGTCCCTTTGGCTTTGCATGCGAAGGTAGGTTAAAAGTCTATGCACTTCTTCTGCTGTTGGTCGCTTTTCTGGAGGTAGCCAGCAGAACTGCAGAACTTCATACCTATACAAAGAAGGAACATGTTTCAATAGGCTCCACACGAAAAACAAATGCATAAGAATCAGATATGTAATGAAGCAAAGAGTGGCTACTAGCATTACTAGCATGAATTTCTACCCACACCAACTCTTTATGTTTATCTAGGGTTTCTTTTCCAGGAGCACAGTTTCATGCAGCAATTTTAATGTATTTCTAAGATTACTACGCAACCTGAGAAACTTGTTCAGCTTTAAGAATGAATAAAAAGAATTACCATCTATCAGAGTATGGCTGTTCCAGATGTGGCTTGAAGAGTTTAACCTGCTTCTCCTTTATGACATGGAGAAGGACCTCCCTGTCAGAGAAGTCTGAATAAGGCTGAGCAGCATTTTCAAAAAGCTCCCACAGTGTCACACCCAGTGACCTGAAAAAGAAGAGCATATGGTAGGACATTTACATTCTAAAGACTGTTTTCCATTTGCTTTGCTAAGAAAGGATTATAAGAGGCATAATTGCCAACATGGAACAAATAACCACTTTCCTACTGACTCCACAGTAACTTCAGAGCTTGTAAACTCACTTCAGATGCTTTGCCCAGAATGGTAGAAACTTCAAGAACACAGTTCCCTGAAGGTGACAAAAACTACACGCCTCAAACGACTGAGCAATGAAGAAATTTCCACGTATTAAAAAAATCAATTCAGCAAATGCATATTTAAGAAAAAGGAAAGTTACAGTAAGCCCACTAGTTTCTGAACTTTGATCAGAAAACACAGGCCATTTCAATTCACTAGAAAAACAAAACAATCTTTGCTGCAGTACTTAAGCATGTAATGTAACTGTATATGTAATTGATCTCTTAAAAGAATGTTAAGTATATTTCCACGAGAGAATATTGCTTCAGATTTTAGAGATTGATCTACTACATGACTGCTAAAATAACAAGCAGTGTTTTCAATTTATAATTGAATGCATTCAATTTATAATTAAATATTTACTGTTTTTAGTATAACATTTCTAAGTGTATTCCCAGATTTCTTGCTCAAGTTATTTTAAAGCCTACTACATACCATATGTTGCTGTACTTGTTTTGCTCTGCTGATAACAGCCTGTCTTGAAAGCTTGTTACTAATTCAGGTGCAGTCCATCGAAGAGGGACAAGTTTCTTCTCCTCTGTCTCAATATAATCTTCCTATGTTATTATTAAAAGAATAACCAGAAAAATTAACATTGCACCAAATTCCAGAAACTGGCATTCCTCCCCCCCCTCTTTTTTTCCCCTCCCCAAATTAATCATTTTGTGTAATTTCTGCGTGCACCTAAAGAAATTAATTCTGTTTTTTTCAAGTGGCAGATATTAACACTACATAGGAAGGGCCTGTCACTGTTCAGTATATACTAGAAAAAAAAAAAAAAAAAAAAAAGAATGTCCACTTCTTTAGTGTTTGGCCAATAAAATCATTTTCAGCATTTTGAATTTTGAACTTTCTTGATGCATATATATACATATGTTAAAAATTTTCATTACTAATTTTTGATTAACTTTTTCCTTTTAAAAAAATCATTGAAAGTAACTTCTGCATAATGCTTGCCATTACTATTTTAGGAATACTGGAAGTTTTAGGTATAAATATAAGCTTAAGCAGAAACTTCCTTCTAGAGGCACAGAATACACTAATTTCCAGGAAGATTATATATTCTGCTACAGAAACTTGCTACAGTTATTTTCCAGTCATGCCTTAAAAATTCTGTTCTTGGATTAAGGATGATCTAATATCAGTTCATAACCTTATTGCATTTTTGTTTTAACTTTAGGTCCCAAATCCTTCAAAGTATGATGACTACGTTACCTACCTTGTACCTACTGAATCCTATACCATAATCTCCTACTTTGACATTTAAATCGGATGTAAGAAAGCAATTCCGCAAGGCCAAGTCACTGGAGGGGGGGGAAAAAAAAAGAAATCCCAAAATATAGTGAGAGCAAAGAAAGAAAAAATCTTCAATCCAAAATAAGACACTTGGGTTAACATGTTAGTGAAACTTTTTGGAACAAAGCTAAAAAACAGCTTGAAGTATCAACACAAAAGCCACCAAAATTCTAAGTGGGTGTGTGTGTATGTAAAATGCATATTTACATATTTAGAAGTTATATTAGCAAATAGCAGACCATGATTGGAGCAGACCAGTAATATGAAACTTATGCTATAGATTCAACATCCACTATATGCATTTATGAGGGGTTTATTCAGATGAGGTCTAGCCTGGCATCACAGACCAGACTAACAGACCAATTCAAAATGCAAACGCAGGCACAGTAGCTGGGTCAGTTGAGAAATTCATTTCAGAAATAAATTTTTGACATGACTAAATGTTAAGATACTTCTTTTGCTGCTTATGTTTTCATTAGGTTTTAAAATCCATTTCAGCTTACATTAGATCTAGTCTCTCACTTCAATACTGTAGAGAGCACTTTTCTAAAGATTTACCACTACTAGATAAAAGAGGAGTGATCTAGGAGTCTCTCCTCACAGTAGTTTTAATGAGACAAGGTTAGTCACAGGATTGCATTTGTCTACAGCTCTCCCACATTTCCAAAACTGAATCAATTTGGAGCCACACAGTCAAGCAAAATCTATGTTCTGGAATCAATATACAACAATGTTGCTAGACCTAGTGACAAGATGACTTATAAAACCTTCATACAAAACCAAAAATATTAGAAAGCGACTTCACATCAGTTGATGACATTAGCATGATTCAACAATTGTACAACAGGATGAAAGAATACTTTTCAAAGCCTCATATAACCTTGCTGCTCTCTGTAGAGAACCTCAACATGCAGTTATTTCCCTTCTCTACAATTGCCAAATATGTTCATGAGCACTCTACCTACACGAAGAACTGCATGCAAAACTTTCATTCTACTAATAATCCTATAACCTCTACTGTAACATTCTGTAACAATCTACTTAGACTGTTCACATACTAGAGCAATGTGAATTCGTCTTTACCTAAAACCTGTTGTTGTCATAAGCAAGAAGTATCAATAACTCACTTCAGGGACAAATACTTAACAATTTACTATATGATACCTTGAAGAATTATGGTATCATCTTCAAGATTTAAACAAGCATTACTCATGAGCCTTTTGCAAAATATTAATGACAACATTCTGAAATTTCTTGCTCAATATATCAGCCTGAACAGTTACTAGTCCTTAAAAATCAATGAGCTGAAATACTGCAAGATTGTCATTACAGTATTTTGCACTTTTGAAAAGTTGTCATTATAGTAACATACATACACACACATAAAAAACCTATCCACACAAACCACATACTTAACTGGTCCAAATATTTGCTGTACAACTACACTTCTTAGATTGGCTAAGCTGCAGGTTGTGATCTATGGGCTGCAAAACTAAGTAGCAAGTAATTGACTTTTGAACAGAGAAGAGTTGTAGATACATTACTGCAGTTAAATTAACATCTCAATAAACATACTTTCATGACTTATGTAAAATTAGACAAAAGTCTGCCTAAAGCACCATCTTTAAAATTCATGTAGATTCTTTTCACTAAAATAAGTGTGCATGAGAGGGCACCATAACAAAAAAAGCAGTCTGGAAAGCATACCTATGCACAAAATTATGTTTATGCATTACAGCAAGTCCAGCAGCAATCTCGCATGCCATTCTCTGTAGCAGCATGATTTGTGATTCTCCTTTAATATGTTCCTGCTCATTGCAGATATAAGTTTTTAGGTCACCCTGTAAAAGAAGTTGAAAATATCAGTCTTGTATGCTCACTGAATAAAAAAAAAATGTATATTTAATGAAGAACCAACTAACCACAGTATTTGAAAATTAATCAACAAGATTAGTATATTCATAAATAGAATATAAATAGAAGTATTTGCACTTGCTAAAGTGTTTTCATCTTCAGGAAAGAACTGAAGATTAAGTTTCCTATTCCTCTGGTGCAAGCTGTTTTATAAAACTATAATACACATGTATTATAAAACTCTAACTGAAGCATCTCAATTCCTACACGATGTGGTAACCTGAAGGCGACAATTTAGTGTTCTCTATTCAAGTAGATGTTTGTGTGAGGTGTTTCAATGTCAGTGATGTGGCAGCTCAAGTAACTGACTGGATATTCCCAAATTTTAGTTTTGGTTAATAAAATGAGCCAATAACAGTTGCTTAACAAAAGCAGACACTACTCCTAAATAGATTAAAATTAAAAAAAAAAAAATCAACATCACATGTAATTATCCAGAAGTGTCCAGAGGACACACAGATTCCCCACGGCACAGCCTAACGAGTACAAACAAGTACAGCGCATATTGCTCAACTGACTGTAGGTGGCAGCAAGTTCCTGAAGAAAGTCCAACCAACCCCTGCGAAACTGCTGTCATTCATTAAAACAGCAAGTGGTTATTTATGGTTAGTCCTAGTGGATTAAGCTCCTAGAATGCCTGAAATGCACCAAGGAATTGCTTTTTAATTTTTAAATGCATTAGTAATAGCAGTGCTATGCAGCATCCCTTATTTAGTATATAATTCACATAGGCAAGTTGCTAATACGAAATACGGTTTGTATTAAATCCAGGATCTTAAAATATATTTGTTCTGTTTTGCCTTTTTTGCCACAAAACAATCAGAAGGGGCATTAACAAAGACTTTATTTTGGTATTGTTTTAAGAGCACAGCTTATGCCCAACTGAGGTGACTAGCTACACTCGAGGCCTGGGCTGCCACTAGGAGGGACCTAGAAAGACTAGAGAGATGGGCCAAAAGGAGCCTCATGAAATTCAGCACGGACAAAGTCTTATACGTGGGAGGGAGAAAACCTTTGCAACAGCACAGGCTGGGGCCGACTTGCCCCATCAAAAGGTGCGGAGACGGATCATCACCTTTTCCTGGCACGCTAAACTAGGCCCCCCCGGGTCTTGGCTCCCTAACACGGACACTGCCACGAGTCACGGAGGGCCACGGAGAGGCCAGGCCTGGAGCACCGCCCCGCGAGCTGAGGCTGAGGGACCCGGGGACCTCCGCAGCGGGGAAGGGTCAGGGGCACCGCAGCGCAGCCACTCGGGACCCACGGGAGGGTTTCAAGGAGTCCAGCCGGGCTCTTTGCTGCGGTGCTTGGTGCTGGAGCAGAGACAAGAGGCACAAGCTGAACCAGGAGAGGCTCTGGGTGAACTTAGGGAAAGCCTCTTCCCCGTGAGGACACACGAGCAGTGGAACAGGCTGCCCAGAGCGGCTCTGCCACCTCCATCCTCAGAGACATTCAGGACCCGACTGGAGAAAGCCCTAAGGAACCTGGCCTGACAGCCAGGTGACCCTGCTTGGAGCAGCAGTTTGGACTAGAGACCTTCCGAGCAGCCCTGCAGCCTGTGTTATTCTATGATCCTTCTCTGTCTATAAGCAGATAGCAGCAATACACCATGAGCCAGAAAATGGCCCTAGATTGTACTACGTCTAACAGTCACTGTGGAAGGCTGTATATACACACAGCCCAATAAAATCCATTCTGCAAAATCCACTGCTCAGACACTTAAGCACACGCCATGCGCACTGGTGCTTGAGGGAAGCTCCACTTTCTCTCCTAGTTCCCTTCCTCTCTCCTGGGACTCCGAACAGCGACTGGATCTGGCCTCCTCACTCCCCCCTCCCACCCAGGTCTCAGCAAGACCAGCCCTCTTTGTAACCAAGTCTTTTAAATCAGAGAGGCTTTTTTTTTTCTCCACAAGTCAGAGGCCTGGGACACTTATGTGCCATATTCTTGCAGTTTTCTCGATTGTGCAAATTCCATGCTTAGTCCCATAAGAACACCCCAAGCAAACAGGAAGAGCTGACAAGTGACTCAGGCCACTGAAACCTTGCTAGAAAGTTGGAAAGTTACCTGCCAGGTTACTCAGTAACATCACTGCCCCTTCTGAAGTTTTCAGGCAAATAAAAACTCCCTTCCTTCTAGCCAATATACTTCACTGTGTAAGTAATTGTGGTTATTCAATGCACTATCAGACATTTTGGTGCAAGGGTCATATTGCCATTAAAAAATGGTTAGCATATGTTAGAGTTCAAGAAACATTAAACTTGTCTTCAAATCCAAGGTTTTTTTTTTTTTTAAAAAAAAAAAAAAAACCCCCCCCAAAGCCTAAGACTTTTTTTTTTTTTTTTTTAAACAGATTTTTAACTCTGGTTAAGAAGTTTTCATTGCAAAGACTTTTTGATTTGAAGATAATGGTTTCATGTGGCAGTAATTAGAAGGAGCCTAAACTAAAGAAGTTATAAACTAGCTCCAGCTGGCAAGCACCTCCTAGCAAAAGCCACATCCTCAATGTAAGCTACAGAGCATTTTAAGCAAATCTTGCATCCTGACGACCTCCTCTGCTCAGGGAATTAAAAGCCTTAAAGAATTTCTGTAAGACCAATTTGACAGGCGAATCAGCCACACAATGTACATGCTACTTCCACATTCGAATAACTTTTACTCATAAATTATGTCATTCCATTAAACGATTTGCTGTGCTGACAAAAGGTTGGCCACACATGGCTGGGTAATATATTCAAGTTAACAAGTTAGCTGCTACTACTATTTTTAACCTGGCACCAGCCTACAGTGTTTAGCAGTGGACAGTTATCTATTCATAGAAAGCTACAGCAACAGACTAAAACTCACACAGGATTAAGAACTTATTGAGATTTCTTTTATATTTGAAGAATTGTAAACAGTTTTGAAAAACAGGCAAATAAAAATAAAGATTTGAATGTTATAATTACTCATGTGCAACTGACCACCTTTGCAAAGCAAGGGACAGAGCAACCTGGATTATATTATAAGATAGGCTAAATGGTAGCAAATATTGTTAATAATGAACACTCGAGCAAGCCTGAATATCAGAAAGATCCAAGAAAACAAGTGAGCCCCCATGACATTCAGTGTTGCTACGGGGACACTCAGCAATACAGTTTGCATTGCCTCTGGCAAGACCTTTTAGGCCAAGAGGCCCGAGATCCAAGAGGGCTGCTGAGCAGCTGAGAGCAGGTCAAATGTCCCTGCAGAGGCTAAGAGATGACGCTGCCAAGGGGGTGCAGTGACATGACAAATCTGGAGGAGCCTGACATGAACAGGTACCTCATCTCTAGTCTCTTTGCAGAAGAGGAACCATATTTTCATTATTTAATACTCCAAACTTGAGGCGTCTACACTGTGAAGGGGCCTGAAAGTGCTCCAAAGACATGAGAATGTCTTCTCAAGCACAGCTGGCACATTAGCCACCTTTTCACAAACCATCATCTTAATCACGTAAGTACCAGAGATTAAAGCAAGTTTATTCTTTGTTGAACATACGTATAAAGCTATCCTTCCATTTGAACAACATACATCAGAGACATGAGAGGCTACAGTGAGCCGCTCCAGCTGAGTCTGTGCCTACACACCTTCTGGCTAACACTGGACTGAAGGTGTGTTATGGAAGCACCTCAATATCTCCAGCATTAGCTGATTTCCAAGAGAAGTAGAGCAGAACCCACTATTTCTCACTGCTATTTTCTCATGCCTTGAAAAATTCAAGCAGTAACTGCCACCCCAGTTCACAGGGTGAAAGCAGTTTTCAGAGTTATCAGTCTATGAACTGCCTCTTTAAAAGGACACCTAGTTACCTTCTATTCCAAATGCTTCTGTCCAGCTTCACACACATTTCTTCCTTCACACCTCTCTTCTGCCCTCACTCCAGTATTGGTACTTCCCGCACTAGTTCACGCTAATTTACAACAACATTAGTGACACACACAAGTACTGAGCTAACTTTGTCATCCCCTTGTCTCCCAATCTCTGCATAAGGCTATTAAAGTGAACACTATTTTGTGTGTCTAGCCTCTGTATATTTGTGAGAACAGTGAACAAAAACACCACCATCTCTAGGTGAGGTCCAAATCTACCAAATAGGAACTCTTCAAATAATTCAGACTTCCAGTATGAAACGTTAGACAAGCCATGTTTAACTGTATCTTAGTAATTTTTTTTTTTTCCCAAAAACAAGCTTTAGTTTGCTCACAGTAGAAATCAGCACAGGCATTTATTTCCCATACCCATGAGACTGTCCAGCTACATTCAAATTTTTAAGAACTACCACTTCAGCTGTCAAGCTTACTGCCCCCAGTTAGTGAAAATCTGTTTCATCCCCTTAAGTAAAATCCTTTCTAGATTACTTTGCAGGATCATGACATTTTTGGCATTAATCATCAGGCATCCAACAAGGATATTAATTTTCTGTATGCCTAAAGTAGGGCAATCTTTAGAAGTTGCTCCATCTTTAAATTCTAAGTCAGATTAAATAACAACTATTTAAAAATATGCCAGTAGTTGAATCTGATTAAATATTTAGATGTATATCTATTAGCATAAACTATATAAAATGAAGTTGTTCTAGAATCCTTCTGAACTTCAAACTTTTTGGAAAAAGAAAGAAGATTTAAAATCAATATGACCTATTCCATTTATGCAAACTGAAAAATATCAAGAATGTTATTGGCTTAACCTTAGGCATGTATTTTCTAATTCTTGCCCAGAACTGAACATTTCACTTTGATGAGTCACTTGAAAAGTTCAAGCCTCTCTTCCATGTGTGGGGGGGAGGGGAGAGAGAATGATTCTATCAGCACTTCTTCTGCCTCATTAATTTACTGCAGCTAGTAAGTTTGAGCAAGAGCAGTAACAGAGAGAATACAGTTATTTAAGGGCACATTAACTGATATTCTCAATAAAACTCAGTTCTTGCTCATTCTCATTTAAATTGCTTGAGGCAATTAATATAACTGGAACCATATTCACACACTTAAGAGAAAATCCTGTAGTAATAAAGCTGAAAAAAGGATCATGTTGAATCTGATAAATGCAAACTACTACTGAAAAATCTTAAACTTTAATATATATGCACGTTAATTCATTTATCTCAAACTCTATAAATAAACTCTGCTTTAAATGCCATCTAGACAATGACACACACGTTAACAGCAGCGATTCAGCACATGCTCAGAGAGCCACCTGAAGCTGGGGATTGTTTTTCTTTTAATACCACATAAAGAACTGCTTTACTGCAGCATCAAGTTTTTCCAGACCCTGGATCCATTGCCATATCCAAACTTTCAAATCTGCCTGCAAACATTCAGTGGAGACTTGATAGATTCCAAGAGCTAAAGTGTCTGAAGACTGTGTGTACTGGGCACAGTCCAAAGTTTCTGCACGTGCATGTGGCCTCACTCACAAAGACGAGGTGAAATTCAGCACAGGCCCAGGACTGCAAGGGGCTGAGCAAAGTGTTGTGCAACTTCCCTTCCCATCTCTGGTGGCTTTTATAGTGCTAACAGTGGAAAAGCCATGAAAAAGCCTTCCCAGAGCACTTAGCATTTCATCCAGGGCTCAGGAAGGCAGTTGCTTCATCCAAACAGGGGCCAAGGGAAAAGGAGGATGAGGGGGTGGTAGTGGCAGTGGGGGGAGGGGACCTGGGGATCAGGAAGAGAATAGGATCATGCCAAAAATCACCAGGACAATGATGAGTGAAGGGCAATAAATACACTACCTACAATTCACACAGGCAAAGCCCGCTGCAGCCTTTTCTGCAAGTGTACTTACCAAGTCACAGAACTCAAAAACTAGAAGATAAGGAATGGCTTCCACACACTGCCCAATACACTGGAGAACATTTGGATGCTGAAGAATGCTGCACAGAAAAAAACATAGTGGTGGTTTAAGTCAGAAGGACTACAGTATACCTTTACAATGTAATGCAACATATGAGATCTCTCCTGGAAGATTCAGTACATATGGGACAGAAGGAGAAGGTACAAATATCCACAGACACAAATTCCCTTTGCACCTTTACATCTCCTTTGTATTGCTGAAATCTGCAAGACAGCAGCTGAAAAAAAACTCTCAAAACCTTGTAAGCCAGCATTGCCAAAAGAGTTGCAACTGTTCTCCCCGCTCCACTGTCCCTTACACACAAGCATTCACACATGCTACTGGTTTGTGAACTTCACTAGGGGAGCAAACCAGGAAAAAACTAAACTTTTTAGCCAGGTTTAGTTTCCAGAAAGAGCAGCTTTTTTTTTTTTTTTTCTAAATCAGAAACCCTTATTGTCAAGGCAGCAGGAGGCTTGAGACTGCTTTTCCTGACAATTGCCAACAATTGAAACCCAAGTGCAGGTGCAAGTAGGACAGCAATAAGCACTGAATGTAGAAAGCTCCGACACCACTCACTTGTACCATATTCAGGCAGTGTAAGCTACCCTGAGGGACAACTGGTGCACCCCTCTATACCAGTCATCTACAGAAAGCACCAGCGTGCAGCAGGCAGCAGTGCAAAGCTCTTCTATTGCTAAAACATAACAGGAGGAATTGCATTCTCCTTAATATACCAAAGTCCTTTCTGGTATACCAAGACTAATGCCCTAGAGGCACGTGCTTTTGAGTGCCCTCCAACCATAATACAAAAGGAGAAAAAGAACAAACAATTCCAACCTTATCAGCATTTCTGGTCTGACCAACACTTTGTGGACTATGGATTACCACTGAATCCAATTTTGTATAATCCTAAATTCCTTTTCATTATTAAGACAAGTCTTCCCTGTAAGTAACCTGAACAAAATCCATTTTTACCAACATGATGCAGTTCTATTTTGAAAATAGGAACTTTAAAGAAAGCAATATGTATCAGATGAGGGTCTTGCCAGGTTTCACATTTTTAATAGAATATACAAATACCAGAAATCAAATCTCAGTTACTGGAAACAAGTAACTAGACAAAAAGTCAGTGCACAGTATCATGAGCTTTTGCCTGGAAATGCTGAGAAGAATAATAAGTCAAATCAAATGTATTTTACAGTCACAAATAAAGACTCCAAAATACATTAAATTGAAGAGCTTTTTTCTCGTTTTCTTAAGCAAAAATTTTTTGCTCACTTTTAGAAAGGAAATACAATTAATCCAAGTACAATCAATTAATTTACAAGTACAATCAATTAATTTACAAGAGAGGACAGAAACAGAAAATAACCTGAGCCAAACATTTTCCTAACTGATACAGTAGCATGAGGCATTCAAGTTAACCCAGCTATTGAATATTACTTACTAATATGGTTCTCCGCTTCTTAAGAACTGTTCTTGTTCCTTGGGACCCGCACTTGCCTTCAACTCCTTCACTACTACTCGTGCTACACTAGTACCTGTGTAGATCTCTCCAAGCAGAACCTGAAAAATTAGAACCACTTTTCTTTAATCAAAGGGTTAATCTGAGTTGCTACAAAGAAAAACAAGAGCTACTATATATGTGTTGTAAAAAATATTTTCTGTCTCTTTTGTCAATGCATGTAAAATTTTGATAATTAAACACTCGTACTTTAAAATAAATCTTGACTTGTGGAGCAATTTTCAAAAAGCAAGCTTTCTAGTGAAGACCATTTATTTGTTTAAGATTTTTCCCTGAGGAAAAACTGGTAATAACAGCAATGTTTTCACTCCTGTCGATTGAATTAAATGTCAGGCAATTAAGTAACTCTGCTAAGAAACTTCAAGTAAATTAAAAAAGCACTCAAAGCTAAAAAATGCATGCAACATTTAATTTCTACCAGAGTTGTTCTTACGCTATTAAAATCATTTAATGGAAACACAGTAGACTGCCTAGTTAAACTAAGTAGTACTACAATACTACAGCATTAAAAGGAGAACATCTCACCTTTCCAAACCAGCCATTTCCAATTTCTTGGATATAGTTTAGACTCTGACGAGAAACTTGAGACTTTGATCCCTCTGTCATACACAACAACAAATAGAAAGAAAAACTCAAAACTATTCAGATGCACAAAGTTATCCCTACAACTGATGAACATTATAACGCAAGCTCCTACATCTCTCCACAATTGCACGCGTACCTTTGGCTAACCACTGCAACATACTCAGACATGCATAAAATACTCATGTAACAATGAAAAAACACTCAAAAAAGATTTCTCAGCCTCTGAACAACCTGCTTCAGAACATCCCCCTACAAAAGGGCAGGGTGTCTCATCATACGATACATAAACTTTTTTTAAAATGTTCAGTGAGAGCAAATGGCTGAATTTTAAACCCCGTACACAAGTATATTGTTTACCATAGTTGGGTATAATAAACGACCTGCTTACAAAAGTGTCCTACACAAGAGAACAAACCCAACAGCACCCATTGTTTTTGCATTTTAACATTTATAGCTATATAGAGAATTATCATTCTTAGAGAAATGGTTTCTACTGCTTTACTCTTCAGCCCAACTGCCCTACTTATAGATACCCTCTGAAAGGAGGACATTTTCTGACTAAAAATGCTTCACATAAAGAGTCCAGAAAGGCAAATAATAATAATAATAACAGCAATAACAAAAACAACACACAACAGGATCCTGGTAGAGAATAAGCAGTACTAATGGTAGACTCTGTATGATAAAACAGGTTCCCACCACCGCCAGCCTCTCCAGAATATCTCATATTTGTGCATCTCTTATTTCACAGGTTAACAGGTTAACTGATGGCACTTTACAACACCTGTAAAAAAGTTCATTTAACAGACATGCAAAAAAAAAAAAAAAAAAATCCATCATCTTTTTAGTTGGTCCAGACTGAGAATCCTAGGCCATGCTTTTACTACCACAAACCAGGTTTACATCAGGATTATTTTACCATAACAGCTATAGCCACAATAACACACTGTCAACATGCTCCTAAGTATGCATAATGCTGTATCAGTAAAACTACACTTTTACCAGTGTATCTTACTCAATTGCTTCCAAGCAAAATAATGTATCATGATAAAAGTACAGTTTTACCAATTATATATCATTATAGAAGAACTGACACAAGATACAATTTTTCACAACTTGCATTTTTCTCAGTCATTAAAACACTGGTGAGTTACATTTCTTTGGTATTACAAGACAGGGTGACATGTAAAATTGCTACTAGCTACTGCAAATTTAATTGTTTCATCTCTGAAAATCTAATGATTATGTAATGCAAGTAGGACAGGTAAAGATGGCATATGAAGTTATCATATGCAAACAGCTACTTTATGCTGTAATAGTTTAGATATTTCTGTTTCCTTTTACAGAAACCTTGCCTTTTCAAAAATACATCCCAAAAAGCTTATTTTGCACAGGCAGAAGAAATCTAATGTCCTCTCATACCAGTATCACATTAATGACATGGAAAGTTGATGGTGACATTAAGAAAGTGATTCACCTGAAACAGTAGCACAGTTGTCATACAAGAGATTCCCTCTTGCTTCCATTTAAGGCCAATGGCTAAAACCCAATGAGACCCAGCTAGGAAGACACAAATGTCCTAGAGCACTTCAAACCCTTATTAATCTAATGTCCTCTCATACCAGTATCACATTAATGACATGGAAAGTTGATGGTGACATTAAGAAAGTGATTCACCTGAAACAGTAGCACAGTTGTCATACAAGAGATTCCCTCTTGCTTCCATTTAAGGCCAATGGCTAAAACCCAATGAGACCCAGCTAGGAAGACACAAATGTCCTAGAGCACTTCAAACCCTTAAAGTATATAGATGCATCAAGAACGTAGTCTAGAGAAGTTTATATAACCCATTTTCGTTTTCTCAAGCTACCTTTTGGGACATCTTGCCATCAGTTCGTAGATTTTCAAAGAATTACATCTCATCTTAAACCCTAAAAAAAGTATTTGTTAATTGAAATAAATTGTAATTGGATCCATGTAGCAAAGAGCCAAGCACAGTCAATTCTACACTATTTTAGACACTGAATTACCTACTTTTATTTTCTTATTGAGGAAGCCTGTGTTACCTGAAAGATGTGGAAACTGGGACGGAGTTGGTACAGCAATACTGGGAACTGAAAGAGTAAACACTTCTGCTGGAGACTGAACAGAGGGAGTATCTTCTGCTGGAGGTGTAAAATCTATCTCATCATCAAAGTTATCTTCAAATTCCTACAATAAAAAATTTGTAAATAAAATTAACATTAATGCACTTTTCTTAGTTTCATATCTGAATATTCAAATCTGACTATATTAAAATAAGCTGCTAGAGGCAAATCACTACATCAAGACCCACTATAAAATAAGAACTTGATTTTTAAGGCATATTAAACCAGCAAGCATTATCTTTACCAAAAATACTGAGAGTCTTTTTTTTTTTTTTTTTTGGCTGTTTTCCCTCTTACTCTCTAAAGAGAAGGTATGGATTTGAAAGAATACTCCTTATCTATTCATTCCACAAATTCTCCAGGTAGAAGTGAGAGCAAAATCCAAAAATCAAGGTTGCTGATAACTGGAGTTCCAGAACTAACCATTCTCTGATGACAACAACTTGTCCACAGGAGTTTTGCTACAGTGAGTACGCACCTTCAATATCTTTATTTGACTGAAATACGTTAAATCCCATCAGCATTTTGAAAAACAATTTCAAAGAAAACATGGGAAGACATAGGAAGAAGGATCTTTAATTACTGTAAAACTGCCTTATGGGTCTACCTCTACTAGATACCCCACTAGACAGCAATGATTTTGAGAAGACAGATCGGTGTTGCAGCCTAGACCAAGTACTGAAAATTACCGGCTGTAACAACGTTTCAACACATGCAGATACACAGTTGTGACTATTTCAGAAGAGAAAATGCCTAGCGACATAGAAGTGTCAATATCTGCTGACTATTAGCACAAGTAATCAGGTATTATGGATATGAGAACACTGCCAGAATAGCACTTGTATTTACATTTGCAGCTTCAAATGCTTACCTTGAAATCTATCTCAGGATCTTTACAGCAGGAGACACAGTTTGCAAGCAGTATTACCAGCACTACTAGACTACATACAGACAGAATCACAAAAGATGAAGAAACTTCAGCTGTCGCTCCTTCTCCTAGAAGGAAGACATACACAGCATTAAATATATGGCAGCATTTAATTTTTTTTTTTAATAATACATATTTTAACAATCTGTATTTATTTCAAACCTGGTGTTTTAAAATTTAACACTCTGGATATGATTAGAAATAAACAAGAACAGAAGGGGCATATTGGCAAAACATTTCTGTGCTCTTTCTCATGCCTGCATAGTTCTTGGCTTATATGATTCAAATGATTAAGTGATGAGGAACAACAGCCCCAAGACTCAGGATTCTGATTTTCGTTGACAAATTTTTATAGACATCTAAACAGTGCATATTAAAAGTTTGTGGCGTGTTTTTTGAAGACATTTCCCATGAGCTAAAATACCTGTCTGAAGAATAAGGCAACTAGAAGAAATCCTCCTTTACATGATGTATAAATTCACTATATTCTGCTACAAGGCAGTCCTCCCTCTGAATAAACCTATTAATGACAGGCTGACAAAATGCAAATTTCTTAAGACAAGTGAAATGCACAGTCGCCCCTCCCAACACCCAGTCTCAATCTCTCATGATCCCTCAGGTGTTCTGTCTTCATTTCAAGGGCTTGAAATGGCCTTTTTGCAAGTATAACACTAAGCAACTTCCCAAGCTTTTATATACATATATACTATATATATAAAAAGAACTCCTTGAAACACTGTTGATAAATGAGTCAGGTTAAAAAAGAAAAAGCAAAAAAAGTCACACAGCAGTTCATCAAAAACTTAAGTCATTACCAGGGAAACTAAATCTGTTTTTAATCCCTGTTTTGATCTTAAATTGAGAACAGTGTATTTGTACAACACCTTAGGAGATCACAGAACACTTCTCGTGGTGGAGGGGAAGTTTTTTGGGTTTGGTTGGTTGCTTGTTTATAACAGCTACAGTCACGGGGACTTGAACAGTAGTTGAATGGTATTTAATTATCGAGCATTTAGATATTGTAGCAGTGTTGAAGTTGTTGAATGACAGGCTGCGTGAATTGCCTGGGGTTTTAGGTAGGCAAGTGGCTAAATACCAATGGGAAGATCCATGTATCAATGCCTGATGTAAGGAGATAAACACAGTCTAACTTCCTTAAAACTTTTTTTTTTTTTTTAAATTAGTTGACTACTAGTTAGAGGAAGGAGATACAAACTTGCCTAACTCTTTGAACCTTCAAAACACTTAAGAAGAGACATTAGGGGATCCACAGGAATAGCCACAGCTTTTCACAGAGTTCTACAGAATATTTGCATAATTTAGTAACATGTATAGAGTAACCTGACACAATTAAAATACTGTTAAAAAGCATTAGCTTGTTATTTAGAAAGATAAAAGTTTCCTGTGCACTAAATTACAGATTATCTATACAACAGGAAAGCAGTTAATCCAATAAAAGTAAACTTTTCAAACAAGCAACAGTTTTTTAGTTTCCGTAATAGCTCTGGCAACCTGACCTCATGAAGAACAGAAATTAAAAAGACAGCTTTACTAGGATAAAAAGTGGATGTATTTACATTATTAAGTATTACTAATTAAAATTACAGCCTTAAAGATTTTTTTTTTCCAAAAACATCCCACCTAATTTCCAAGCACCTTCCTCCACTCAACTTTACTTGAAATCAGAAGTCAACTCACCACAGGCCAAGTACCAAAGAGATACAAATTGTCCCCAACTAATAACCACCCCTCGTGAGCACATCACCCCAATTACTGATTATTACTGGCAGTAGACCAAAATTCTTGAACCCTGCACTTGCACTAGAGGCATTCATGAAAATTAGCTGAGCAAAATTAAGTCACTGGGCAGAAGGAGCTCTGACAGCAATAGAGAACAAGCGTATCTTAAAAGATGACAAATTTCAGTGCAGATCATTAAGCCAGGTGTAACACAGCTCAGCTATCAAATCTACAGACATACTTGAGGTTTATGGCACAGTACAACATCTGCCTCCCCTTGCCTACATGGCTGACCATGTAAGAAGTAGCCTTTGCATCCTCTCCCACAGCAGATAAGCACCGCCAGCCTCTCTGCTCCAGGCTAACTCTTCTTCTAACTGGGCTTTTTTGTTAACTTCATTCTTCCCAATCTGCATTACAACTGTCAAGTTTGATGCCTATTTCAAACTTGAAATTATTATGTGATTTTAAAATCACATTATCATAATAAACGTAGAAGATAAGTATCTTAATATGCTAGATTCCAAACATACAGAATTCATTAATTCTGTCCAGAAATCAGGGTCAGGTCCTCAGAAAGTTAACTGTAAAACAAATGAAAGAAAAAAGAAAAAGGAAATCTCTATATTAAAATGCCAACATTAAGGCTTCCTGTCTGTTAATATACACTATCTGGACTACTTCAGACATCATGCAGAAGAGGTATGGATTTTATCACTATTATATTAAAATAAGAATATTTGCTTTGGTTGTGCTAATGTGTGTGTGTTACTGCATCATTAACACAATATGACGCTTTGCACAGTTTTACACTAGTAAATGTTGCATCTCAAAACAACACCTAGATCATCCCAAGCACTGGATATACAAGATAAGGACCTTTTTCAAAGCTTCAGTGTTACATACTGAGTCCACACTGTTACTAACCTCCTTTTTAAAAGCACCTGGTATCATAAATAATTCAAAGCCTAGAGAGGTAATTAACAGCTATTGAAGCAAATTCTCAGCATCTCTGAAGATGATTATGTAAGCAAATTTCACATTTTAAATCTGAACACAGCGAACATCTGAAGTCAAACCATGAACACAGACAAGTGCTCAAGGGGAGCAAAGAGGCTCCCTAAAAACACCAACGATGATAAACTGTGCTGGCATTCTCAAGGAGAAGCACAAACATGAGAACATGTGCTTCAACATGGATTAGCATATTTTAAGGGGTAGAAAAATGTTACTTTCATATAAAGTATTTTTCAAAGCAATTTATATAGGTCAGATTCTGTTTATCTCCCAAATTTTCTCAAGTCTACTTTTTTTTTTTTCATAAAACAGTTCACTTCTTATCTGCCAAATTTAGCAGCTAGGCAGAGAAAAGTTGGACTATCATCCCAGCAACCTAGGACTGGTTTCTGCCTCTAGCCAATCAACCTCCGAGCTTCCCCACAGGCCTCCCAAATTCCCACTTCTGTCTCCACCTGTGGCATCCCACGCTGCCAGGAGCTATACGTACCAGCCAGCCACACGGCACGGATACTCACACTCGTTTGCCAACCCACAGCCACTGCACACTGGAGCCAGGACCAGAGGCAATGGCCCGTGCCCTGTCAGGACAGCATCGCTGCCTCTCTTGCCCCAGACAGTTACCCAAGCTCCAAAGCTCACAATACTTGCGGGAGCCCAAGTTCTGCGTCCCTCAAATTTGCTAATAAGTGTGATTAATCACATTATGAATGGATAAATGCAAATGCACAGAACACATTCTTCAGGAAAATCAGAGTTTTTAAAAAAATTGTACACAATTCTCAAGCTTGAGGACAAAAAAAATGTACATGACACTCACTGCTAGGAGAGAGGCAGTGCGAGGCCCAGATAAAGTAAGCATTCTCCAGGCACTGTGATCTTCAAGGGAGCATCTGATTTTAAGTTTCCAGTACAGTAGTTGCTATGCAACAACAGTCTCACTGCATAAGCAGGAGCCTCTTTTCTTTCGAGAGCAGCTACAGAAATGGTTCTGCACTAACAGCTAGAACCATTTCTAGCACCAAAGTAGCATGACAGCAGTCGCTTAATACTGAAGACCCTCAGATCATATGATCACAGGCAGAGACGTAACTTTACATCACCAAGTCAGAAGAGCCTTTAAAATACTAGAGCCACTACATCCAACTTTGCTCCCTACTTCCAGGGTACTCAGCCTTTACACAAGTCTGAACACTTTATTTAATTGTAGTAGTAATAATTAACAATGTAGCTATATTCACCATGTAATGCTACCCTAATTTATTGTGCTTTTTGTAAACACGACTTTAAAAGCTACCTCTAATTTCCTAAATAATTTTGCCTGTCTTCTACGATAGCAATTAAGCGAGGAAGCATTTTTGAACCCTACCCAGTCCTTCAAAAGGGAATTTTAGATCATTATCTTTTCTTAAAAAGGACTCATCCCACATATGTTTACTCCACTAAATCTTCAAAGGTTCAGTAGCTAATATGCACCAAACCATTACAGATACACCTAAGCCTGGGAATTTTGGAGGCCTACAGGAAACCAGCAGAGCCTTAAAACAAAAGCCACTTTGAAATAAACAGTCTTGGACACATCACTTGCACAGTTACCACGCCGCACGCAGTGACCTCCTATGTTCCCCCCAGAAGAGCCCCAGAGCAAACACCAGTAGTTGCTGCATTTCCACCACCTCACACTCTTCCTCTCATGCTCCATTTAACAACTAAGCCAAAACCAGCACCATTTCTGAGATTAATACTCAGTACTGGTACAGTTCACTGTACCATTGTTCAGTTGTGCAGGGCTATATTATAACAGGATGTAAAAATCAACTTTAACTTTACATATTAGACCTGCACTCAAAACTCCGCTGACCTTCAACTGAGATGCAAAGTTAAAAATTCAAACTGTAGAAAATGAACTGGAGGCAATGATATTTAAAAACTTTTCCATAAGATTGTGTTATCACTACCCTTTCATTGGATAAGGTAAAGTTTGTGTAATGAAGTAATCTTTGGTATGGTAATAGAAGTATATCTGTATGGGAGGAAAAAAAAAAAGTCGTCTTATTCTTTTTCATCATTTCTTACTGCCACAGAAAATCCCAATTCCTACATATCATTTCAAAAGGAAAAAAAAGCTTAAAAACTTGAAGCTACAGCTGTCCAAGTTATTTGTGCACACTTATATTTAATCTTACAAAAAACTACAGGCGGCAAACAATAATTTGTCAGCAACATAAACTATTCCCTGCCTAAATCTGAATTGCCTTACGTGGCCTAAATCAAAGTCCCCATGCTTAGAAAGAATTCTGCAAAGCTCATTTTATTCTACCCTGACAGATACTGCTTTTAACACTCAGTTTCTAGATAAGTATGGTATGATCTCAAGTGCCTTTTCTCCAATAGTATGACACCGGTACTAAAAGCTTTTCAAACAGCAGACAACAAGCACTTAAAGCAGGAAGAGAAGGTCACACATTAATGTGGGTATACCACTTTTGGGGAAAGGATTTTTGGTCCATGAAAAGAGTTCATATATGCAATACTTCATGCAATGAGATTATCTGGAATTGCATGATAGACTCATTCCCAACTCTTGATGTGAGAGACTGGGATAAAAAACACAGAAAAGGCACTTAAGAACCAGCAGTTTGCCAAAAGAGCTTATTCGACTCCGTTTCTCATTCCTGACAAGTGACTGACACAACCTCCTTCACTCAATCATCTGGCCTAAGCTATACCCAGCACAACACCATCTTCTCACCAGAGATTGTGCTTGCAGTGCTTACACCAAGCGTAAGGATTGAAACAGCTCTCCTGACACGGTGGGTATATTTTCTCTTAGGAGAGCACATCTACCAAACATTTCTAGCACCACTGATGTCGCTCAAGTGCTTTCACAAGCACAGTACAATGAAAACAAAGGGCTTGCAGGGAGCAATAAAAGCGACAAAGCTATTGCCAATCCTATCCAGAGCCTTATCAGGCTCCACATACTGGATGCATACATTAAATAGGAAGAAAAAAAAAGAAGATGTAAAGAAAGCTCTAGTAGTGTGTGCAGTACTAGTCCTGCATTTGCAGAAACAGAACATTAGGACTTCATTTTCACAGCCTCACAATCATGATACTGATTGAAGATCCCATACCCTGTGCATGCAGCGACTGAACCCAAAGTATGGCAAAGGCCCCAAAGAGTGATTACTATTAAGTCTTGCCTAACAGTTATCCCTTTTCCCCCCAGAATACAGAAGCCCTTTCAAATACACTGCTGGATCTGGCTATATAGGATAAACTCATTTTTTTATAGGGGTCCTGTGTCAAAATCAGCACTAACCACTTAGACCTTTCAAACTGATGGCCAAGACCTGATGCTACAAGCACATACTTTCAAGTCTGTTTCTGACCAGTGTAAATTTAACATGCTACAATGATACTTGAGGAATTAAACATATTCGGGTAGTAAAGATGTGAAAATTGAATTCAGAAAGCAGCCTCCCCCCATAAAGTTGTCAGAGTGCTTTAGTTGGTCTCTGGCTCCAGATGCTTCACAGCCAGTGGCAGAGAAAGCAGACCAGGCTGGCGAACAAAGCCCTGGGCACGGGAGGGACATTCCTGCAGGCCAAGGAGTCACGGTTGACTTCTTACCTCCAGCATCACAGATAGAAACAAAAGATTAAAAAACTCAGCTCTAGTGCCAAAATTATTATGCGTCTGGGATGGAAGTCAGACAAAAATCTAATGCTTTAAATGGAGGAGAAAGGTTAGATGAAGAGTTACCCTAAGAAAACTAAACCACTAATTAAAGTCACCAGTTTACAAACAAGATTTCTCCTCACTTCAAGTGGTCTGAGTCTCTAACTTGCATGTATTCAGAAAATTGCTGTTTTCCTTATGAGGTGCAAATGTCACACAACTCTTGCCTGGGAGCAACCACAGATCACGGCCACAAGTGGGCCAGACAGAACTGCTAGTGAAACAGCACACCACAGACGCAAGTGTTTTCCCAAGAGTATATCCATGCTAAAGAGTGCAGCTTAGCCAGTTTAAAAAAAAAAAAAAAAAGTAATATAACCCATCATCTACAGCCAATTGAAGATACTTGAGTTACACAAACATCTAGATACCCTATCTAGACATTTCTGAATATTATACCCTATTTCCTAAGTTCCTTTTCCTGGATTTGTACATGATCAGGCTTTTCAGCAAGAAGCCACTGCCACTAGGCTCAACAGATCCAAGAAAGGAGTCCCAAGACTGAGGTTCTCAGTACAAATCAAGAGAGCAGGTAGGCACCAGCCTGGCTGTCTAGATTCAATTTAATATTCTATGTAACTTACCATAAATGTAAAATTGAACACACCCTTTAAAACTGTTACCACCTATTCAAGTTTTACAGGAAAACAGAATATTTTCAAGCTCCTGTTCCTTTTTACTTGGAAGAGCTTCAGATTTTACAGAGATGATAGAAATATTTTATATAGCATTACACACACAACTGATGAAGGTTCCATGTTCTTTGGAGAGGCAGCTGAATTAAGGTCAAGTAGGAAAATTCAACTCAGAAGAACACAATGAAAAACCTGAATTTGAATATAAAGCTTTATCACAGCAGAGCAGAAGTGTCGGATTACAGTGCAGTACATTTGCCTGCAAAACACCATTACTAAAGAGTATTTCCTAAATTTCCACACAACATAAAAGCCTTACTAAAAATGGAAGTCATCTTAGCCTGATGCATTTGAGTAAAGATCTCTAGTGGTCCATAGGCAAAAAACCCACTTCATTCTGTGAACTTCTCTATTTTGACAGCCTGGCCAGTGAATACGCTTGAAAACTGACATCCAGTGGGCCAAGACTTCACATCCACTACCAGCTGAAGTCTAAAAACAAACAAACAAACAAAACAAAACCGAAAAAAAACAGCAATAAAAAAAAAACACATACAACAACAACAAAAAAACCAACAGAATAATTCTGAAGATTAATTTCTTTTAGTCCTCTTCCTATTTAAAAGACTGTTTTCAACAAAGAGGTTAGAAATATAAGCTTAAAAACAAAAAGCAAGAGGCACACACAACATCAGTGCCTTCCTTAATCAGGCAAGACTAGGAAGCCAGACTTACAGAGAACTGGCCCGTTCACCTCCGTTGAGGCCCTGGATGGAAAACAATCCCGCAGCCACAGAACAGGGCATCTTGGCATACTTCCTCAATAGCGAGCATTTTTAAATAAGAAACCCAATCTAGTCTTGCTAGAACGTGCCCACAGCCACTTCCTGCTTTCCATTTTCCTCCCCAAAGGAGGAGTTAAGTTATGATGGGTATAGCCCATGAATTATTCCACAAAGTTCATCAGAACAATGTCAGGCACATTATCCTTTCCTCCTCTTTCTGTGGATTCATATCTTTATGGGAAAAAGGGAAAAAACAAAATGCACCTCCACACACACATCAGAAGCAACACTTCTTGATAGGCAAAGAACTGGGGAGCCTTGAAAAAGCTCTGAAACAAGTTATTCTTTTTATGAAGAGTCCATTAAAACCTTCACAGGTTTACAACTCACAAGCCCTGGACTGAGGACCATGTATGTCGGAACTGCAAAAATTGCTAAGCCCCAGAATGGACAGCACTATTAGGTCCCATATTCCAAAAGTCACCAGCAACCGCAGGTTCTAATACAGGAAGTCAAAGCAGTTTATCATGGAAGAGATAAGAGATTTATAATAGGGAGGAAGCTCTTTTCACGCTTCCCAACCCCCAGGCAGGAATCAGGGGGCTCATCTTCTAAAGCTTCTTTTAAAATTTGCCTACAAGGACCACGAAAGTTCAACACAGGAACCTTAGAAGCATTTCGCTGCCCACTATTCAGTGAGGGTGACTGGGGGAGCTCCTGAAGCTTCCCTGCTTGCTGCTGGCACATTGGCACGGGCACTGATGAGACCAGAGCTACAACAGGACGTGCTGCAGACTGAGTCTGTTACACACAAAACCACTTGTACACATTAGCTCATCCAGCAGAAAGCCCTGCCAACAAAAGCAATGCCAGTGATATTGAAAAAGGTCCCTCTTGAGGCTTTAAAGGCTTAAGTAATAAAATCTTTCAATAAAATATAAGTCAAAAGCCTAACTTCTTACTCTATGGGCAAAGATACAATACCAATCACAAGCTCTATTTTCTACATTTCATGGGCTTTTCCATGACAAGTTAGGACCAGTTGTTGAACTTTAGGTAAGATTTTATATATATATATAGGATGAAATCACTGAAGACAACATATGAAAGTACAATATCCAGTTTACTTCATATTAGGCTACAACTATAACACCACAAGTACTTCTCTTTAGCAATCCTGCACTTGACATATATGGCTTGATTTGGGGGGATTGTTTTTGTTTCGTTTTTATATTAATGCTATCTCTTCCACTGCATTCAACCAACTTTTCATTCTGAGAATGATGCTTTTAGAGCTCCCAGTTTTGCAAAATACACATCATAGCCCCAATAATTAAGAAGAATTTATTAAAATAAAGTAGGCTACCCTGTGAATACAAGATCCACACAGTGTGATGTCTTCTACCTTAAAACAGAAAGGTTACCTGTACTTCAAGAAGAAAAGAGATAAACAAAGAGGAAAAAAAATCCCCACACAAAACTAAATTATAGCTCTTATCTTACAGCTTGATGACAAGTTCATATTATTCGGACAATAAGTGGAGCTTGAGACAAACTTCAACTCAGTCTCAACGGAAATACAAATTTGGCTGGCATTTTTTTTTTCCCAAAAGCCTATATTTGCAGAAAACAAGACAGCCCTACATGAAGGCTGAAGGGGGGGCGGAAATGAGGGGAGAGGGGGAAAAAAAAAAAAAAATAAAATAAGTGATGGATTCCACTGCCAGCGTTGTCACTTTCCGTGAAGAGCAGGCACGTTACCCAATCTCTGTGCCTTAGATCCCTCTCCTCCCTCTCAACACACTGTCTGCTCAGCCGCAAACCCCCATGCAGGGGCTGAGCCCCAGCCTGCGTCCAAGGACGCCCTGCAAAGCCCAGCCCGGCACAACGCGATGATCCGGGCCCCAAAGCACAGATGATTGCTACCTGCTGGCGCTAATAAGCTTTTACACAACTGTCCATACGACAGAAAAAGCACATCTTTCAGTTTGCATTTCTAAGATGAATAGGAAAACTGCCAGGATAATCGAAGGAAGTGAGTGATACCTAACACAGGAGGCAAATAAACGTAAGCTCCCTGTCTTAGGGAGAAGGGAGGGGGAATTCGCCTAATCTCACCGGAAACGAGAGAAGCGCCGTCTGCCCTGAGGAGCCTCCACCCCACATTGGATCCCGGTGATTCAGGGCCCCAACCAGACGCACCGCAGGGGCGCGCACGGCCGGGGCGGTGCAGCCGGACCCGGGACCCGACCTAGGGACCCGACCC
>NW_010587638.1:122996-166870 GCF_000705375.1 Tinamus guttatus | reverse complement strand
CCTATTTTAATAGGAGAGAAAGCCAGAAGAGTTATATAACATGCTCTCCACATCAAGCAAAGTAATTCGCGATACTCTGTTTATTTTACTTGTTTGCAAATCAGACTGAAAAAAGTTCTTAGCACACTGCAAACTGTCTGGATTTGCCCAGACATAATCCTTTCTTGTATGTCTGAGAAGCATTTAGGACATATCAAGCATTCATGGGAACAGTATTAATAACAATAACAACAACATGTTTACCAAGATTTGAAGCCACTCCGTTATGTTCCTCTTTGCTGATGAAATCATAAACTGTAAGAGTTCTCATGTAGCCCACTCAGAATTTTTTTGTATTTTTCTGGATAAATCCTCTGTAACATGTAGCCTGTCGGGACACTGCTTTATTCAAAAGGTGGAATAAATATTCATAATTCCAAGTGGCTTTTATTGTTCCCTTGGGGTCTTCTGTGTCCCAAAGGGTATTGCACTGCAGGATATTTCAAATCCATAAAGACTGTTGTGTTTGAAATTAGGTCCTTTACAGGGACCCATTTTTCTGAGACTTCTACATAATAAAAGGACTCTACATAAGGTTTATCATACGTGCATATAATCTAAAGAGCTGGTAGTAGGAGCTATTCAGAGTTTGACAGGAAAATCAAGACTATTGGAGAAGAAAGAATTAAAAGAATGGGAACTGACCCTCCACTGTGGAGAACTGCTCTAGCACAGAAGTCAGGAGGACGAAGGCTCACGTACAAGACATTCATTACCAGGCTGCGAGGAGCTCAGGTCATCACAGAGAGCATTGGTAGCTGTATGCTTGCTTGTGGGAACCAGAAGAAACACCAACAGAGAAGACAAAAACCAACAGAGCAGCTGGAAGGAGCAGCATTAGAAACTTAAGCCTTGACTTTGGTGCAATCAAGTCACTGGCTTTTTGCACTGCAGGGCAGGATTTACTGACTTATCAATCCATCCTCATAAGCCTTTCTTTATCCATCCTCACTTGCTAACTCTGCTATATTTAGGGGGGTACACTTTTTATCTAATATTATGACAAGTGTTTTTACAGGCTTGAATTTTAAAATATTTAGGACCTCAGCCTGTCTGTATAGCTTGAATGCACAGCGTACATAACCCAGCAGCATCCTGCTGGGTGTTGTGTTCCCAACACAATGCACTGAACTCACAAACTGACGCTGCTGCCTCCTGCCACTGAAGAACCATTCATCATCCCTTCCACAGCCGTGCCCGGGGCCTTGTCCGGAGCCACATATCCACAAGGTGGTGCTCATTAACTTCTGTGGATGTGCCGAGAGCCTGGAAATTGTCAACGCAGGATGTTGAGCAGGGCCAGGACAGGCTAGTGGCCAAGAACCAAGCTGAGGGAGCTTCACAGCGTACATTGGTCCTTGGACACGTGTTTTCTACATCACTGCTTGCAAGTCCCCCAGGTTTAACCCACGACCCTGCGTGTGCAGGGAGGTTGGACTAGATGCCCTCTAGAGGTCCCTTTTGACCTTAAGCATTCTATGATTCTGTAATTTAAGGATTTTACATTTTAAGAAGTCTTGTCAAGTGTAACAATCATTGAAGGTAAAATGAGATCTATTGAAGGTAAAAGAGATCCTAACATATTGATGTAAACCCTACCAATGCTTACAGCTCAGTATTTACAGGCTTACCACCTTGTCCTATTCTTCCTACAAAGCTCAGGCAATGGAAACAAAAAGGGGAAAGGCGAGAGAGCCTGAAATGTGTCATACAAGATGAATAAGCTCTTGTTCAAATTTTCATTATATTATACTTTCATATTTCTAGATCACTTTGCATTTTCCTGCATTTTTCGACTTTAGTGCAGACAGCTCAAGGATGCCTACCCTTCTTTCCTCCTCAAAACCCTGTCAGAATCTGATTAGCACATTATCCCTTCTATTCCTCCAGTATATGCTGTTAAGCAACTCAGTTCACTCTTCTTTTTCATCCCACTGCTACAACCTTTCCTCTCAGGACAAATCCTGCCTGCTCCATGACCACAGAGACTCCAAACATAATCTTATGTACAGGGATTGACTGTCAAGTAGGTGAAGAACTTATTGAACCTACTCATGGCAGCCACCTCCTCTGTGCAGACCAGTTTTCCGGTCATTGCCTGATACAAACCTACAAGTCTAATGGAATGTACAACAAAAAGCCACCACCATCGCCCTGTACCATCCTATAGGAACATCACAGCAACATCAGAGCCATTAAAAAGCCCCATGTGGCACCGTGCACACCAGCAGTGTCAGACAGTTCTGAGACACTCCTGAGCGCTTCAGCTAAGCATGAGAAGACAGGGTTCACCCTTCCTCTCCGGTTTTACTGAGACTAGTCAGTCTCCCATTTGATCGCTCTACTGCTGCAGCTACAATTAGCCACTTAAGCGCAGACTGCGACAGAGCAGGCTCTGCTCCAACTGCCCAACTGAAACTACGCTCCCTTCAAAAGAGAACCACTGCACATCTGCTACAGAAAGCTGGGACACCTCATTTCCCACCCTAGTGCTACAGTCATTTAGAAACAAGCCCTGAATCTTTAGGTGGCCTTCAGAGCTCTCCAAGGCCCACGAGGATTTGCCATCTGCCACTTGCCCCTTTGTCAACCAAAGCCATCAGAGCAAGGAAAGAAACCCAGTGGCTTCCCAGGGCCTGTTGTACCTGCCCTGCAGAGCACAGACATGCTCACTTTCCCATTGCTACTTTACGTTTTGGGAGGTCTTCACACAGCCATAAAGAGTTACCTTTAATCACAATTAGGAACCACATTATCTCCCAAGGAAGTAATCTAAATAGGATCTAAATAGGAACTTTGTTCTACAATTGAATTTTTCTCTCTTTCACATAAATATTATTACTCTATACTTCAAAAGTAGCTGATAGGCAGTTGCAAAAAATACATTTTTTTACTTTAAAGGATATTTTTAAACTTTAAAAATAAAGAAAAAGAGACACGCAGCTGCTTGGAAGCTTTACGGTAGGTTTTCAGCATGGCAGATGCTTAAAGACCTAAGGGTTCCTTCCCAAAAGGTTTTTAAGACAGGTATGAAGCCTGTACAGGCAGAGCTACCCGATTACAGCAGCCTGGGAGGCCCTGTCTTTAAAAGGAAGCACCTTATCCCACCTTCTGGATAAGAAGTGGCTGAACAGGAGGGCGAGTTCTGCTGCCATCACCTGTCATCTAAGCAATCACCAGTGAAGTGCCAGTGCTGAGGAAATAAGTGTGCTGCGTTTACATGACCAGATGATAGGAGATTTCACATCTAACTCTGGCTGCAGAACAGATCTGCAAACTCCAGCAGTGCGCTGGGTTACCCTTCTCTAACCACAGCTCCTCCGGGGTCACCGCTTGCAAGGGTCACGTTAGTCCACGGGAGGTAGCGAGGCTGGCGGTCACTGTAGCCCAGCGTCAGCTTGTCACTGTTCAGCCTCAGCGCGCGGGGGATCTGGTGTCTGTGCTTAAGAATGATTCATTTTAAAAGAATGTAGGTATCAAACTGCAGGCAGATTTCCAGCTACACACAAGTTAGACTATCTGTTTCTTGCTGATACAAATTTTCACGCACTAGGGGGGAAAAGGACCTGTTTCATGCATCACTTTGCACTGGATTGCGTCCAGTTACTTTACTTATCATTATGCAACTTAACCCGGTGCAATTCAACACCCAAAGATAAAATTAGAAATACATAAATATATTTGCACAGTTTCTTTGCCCCCACAACAATATTTGTTTCACTCTCCAACCCAAGATGAACTTACAAGACAACATGAAGTACAGAAAAAAATAGAAATATTTCTTTTTCTGAAGTAAGCATTTTGCTGTATTATCATCTCGCATATTAGCTCAGGTGGGAGTACTTTGGTCTCTTCTTGGCTGAGAAAATGCATACCTCTCCCACCACAAATCAGTCCTAATTCAGCAGTTCAACTGACTTACTTCCAGTATAAGCTTTGCCAGTAAATGGATAAGCACAGATTAAGGATTCACTTGAATATTAATATACAAATTATGCTTCTACTAGAAAAAAAGAACTTGCAGAAAAAATAAAAATAAAAAATGGCCTGTACTTAACAAGTATTTTTCATCTCCAGAATTAATTAATGATAACTAGCAATTTCATTTAACAGCTTTTAAAGTGCTTTAAAAGATTAGCCCCATTTTACTTATAAGGAAAGAAAAGTTCAAATAACATAGGCACAAGTCTGTGTTAGACTGAGAAGTATCCGATTGCTGGATTCCCCTCAGTTGCAATGAAGCAGTTTGCAGCACAGCAGCCTGCTCAATAGATGGGAGGCTGCCCCACGAGTTGTGTTTTGGCTTTGGCCTCTTTGGGAGAACGCCGAACACTTAAACACTTGTGTGGCACACAGTGCACGGAGGTACTGACAGCCCGTAAATAACTGTCCAGGGCCATAAGGAAGCTTGTTATCAAAGCCAGAATTAGAAACCAGGTATCCCATCCTGGGTATTTTTTTGTCTTTGATAAGCATAAACGATTGAAATGCAGACACAAGTTACACAGAGGCAAAGCACTTGCAGGAAGGGGGTCCAGTCCTGCACTTGCTCTTGATCCCTATTGTAACAAGGTCGGGATTTACTCTCAAATTCATTCATGGGAACGACTCAGGCAGGCACTAACCCACTCCCATTGCTGGGAATCCTGCATCCATTGGTGCCACAGAAGTGTTTGCTTCCTCCTTGCATTTAAAATGACCTGACCTCATGTTGCTCCTCTTCTGACTGAAAAATAAATCGATCAATGTGGCTAATATTCTGAGGAATACAGCTAACAACAACCACATTGCCATAACTGAAACTTCCACTTGTGGTGGCAAAGACAACATCCACAAAATAGCCTTTACTAATAATAATAATAAATAGCTTTAACCAGGATGAGGTGCATGAGGAAAAATGTGTAAAGCTGGGTAAAAATAAGGACACTATTTAATTTTAAATTAAAAGAGTAGAGAAACAAGATTCAGCTAAGACTAATGACCCACACCTTTTGTAGCTATCAGATCCATCTCATTAAGCAGCTGCCCAGTGCTAATTATACCATGATTTTAACAAGAAACATTTGTTTTAAGGCCTGTGGTCCAGATTCTGTTGGCACTGAAGTCAATGGGAATTTTGCCATTGGAAACAGGAAGTCTCTGTATAGTAGCCATTTATAAATATCATATGTTTGTCCCTATAATTTATAAATGCTCTACTTGGAGGACTGACTCTCCCTGCACTCCCTGCAGGAAGCAACGGAATTTCCTTGGCAGGGAGCTGGGAATGTTGTGTAGGTTGGGTATTGTATTTATTCCTGCAAGGGAAAGTTAATTGAATTCTGTCTTCTCATCTGTTCTTTGGCTGGTGCAGAAATGACAGCAGCAGCCTCTGCAAGAGCCCTGGCCAGCTCGAATCAGCCAAAACGACTCTCGCTGCACTATGTGCAAGGCTGAAGAGAGGATTCAGGAACAGGGCTCTTCTCACACTGCCAGGGGGATAGCCAGGGTAAGATGCAGTCAGATTTTAAATGAGATTCAATTACCCAGAAAGACTATTTCTGTACGAGGGATTCATTAATTCAGGTTACAAACAGCTGATTACAATCAGTTGCTATAAAGTGCAATTCTCTGAGCATCCCCTTCTTACAAAGCTATAAATACCAAAAACCATAATGAAAGATCTGACAGAGCTAACAGACACCTACGCAGCCTGTCTTTCCACTCACAGGAGAAAATCCTTTCTGAGTGTTATTGACTTTAAAAGATAATTCTTTTTGTATGTTGTTCAACTGCAAGGATTTAAATTTCAACCCTAAGTTAAGAGGCTATATCTCCAATGCAAAAAAATTGAAGTTTCATAAGAATGAAAAGTAAAGGGAGGTCTTATAAACAGGAACATGTTGGCTGTATAATGAGTCTAAAAGAACATTCTATAAGTTATAGTTTTGTTTCTTAATTACTCAGCAAACAACAGTGTTTTCATACATAACAACCTATGAGTATCTAGAAACTTTCCTCTTAACAAATTAGGAAATTGATTCCACAATCTTTACTCACTGAATTTCCATTCACTCCTTACCAGAGATCTATTTAGAAATTTGTCCAAGACAGAACTGACTTTTCCTATGATTTGGCAGCCACAAGATTTACAATCAAATTCACCACTGAGCAAAGCTGCCTACAGAAATGTCAGTGGTGACCCATGCACCTCAGAAAGACCTAGAAGGTTCTCGGGGCTTCTCAAACAGACATAGCTACAAAAAGGAAAAAAAAAATCCCAACGGTTCCAAATCAAAGCAATGGACTTCAGAAGATAACCCGAAAAATGAATGAAAACAGACAACATACAGACAGTGCATTAGTGGTTTGGGGACTGGGGGGAATTTTCAACATTCAGAGGAATCCCTTGCCCAAGTTTCACAGAGTACTCCACAGCTGCTCCTGCATAGATAAGAGGACAGATTTGGGTACATTTAAACAAAATATATTTAATGTTGGCACCTCAAAACCATATTTCTTTCCCCAAATAAGCACAATCTGATCATATCTGAATCTCACATGTGGCACACAATCAACAGGAGAAGCTAGTGAGAATTTGGACTCGGATAGCACTTCTAGGTATGGAGGCAGAGTGTATTACCCAAGCACAGAACTCAGTGTTTTTCTTAAATATAGCCCTAAAGTCTCGCTATGCTTCAAAGTATGTGTCAGCTTTATCTGCATTGACTAGTCTGTAATTTTACACCCTGTCAGGGATCCGTAAAAACAGTCTGAACATGAACTAGGTTTGTTTAGCCCACTGAGAGCCTGTCCTTTTGGAAAATCCCGTGGCTGGAGGAGTATTCACACTCTTTTAAAATTTCGCACTGTTGCGTTTGCACCAAGACTGCACACTCTGTACCGTGAGCAGCAGCACCAGCAACATGGGAATATTTACTACAATATTAGGCAGCTTTGCTTAGTATAGGCACAGCAGCGATAAGGTACATGATCCCTAGAGACCAGAGCTTTGGAAAAGCCATTTAAGGGCCACAGAAATATTTTGACTTTTCACTTCTAATTTTGTGAGAAAGAATTTACAAAAAAAACAAGAAGGATCCATTAAGCTTCTTATATTTTCTGCTTAATTCAATTCTATTTAAGAATTACATTCATTAGATAACAGCAAAAATTAAGAATACTCAGGGCACTGTTCTTTAATTATGAAGTTTCTAATATTGATGCCACTATCTTTTAAATTAAATTTTCTTCCAGGATCAGGTAAACAGCTCTGACAGTCACTAAGTCTGCCTGGTTCTCTTAAGAATGGTGCTAAAGCCATCATGGGGATTCAGGGTCAGCTGAGACACAGGATATCTGATCCAGCAGATCCTAACTGGAATTTCCTTACTAGCTGAAACAGTAGAGGACAAGCTGAATTATCAAATTCATCAGACAACTTAAAATGGTCCTAAATTAAGGGGTGGAGTTAAACACACTGATTTCCTTTTGCTGGAGTTGCAGGAAAGGAAAGGAGGGAAAGATCATTTTGGAAAGCATTGCTGGAGTCAAACTAATTTGATTCTAACTGAAATTAATAGTCATTTTCACGGGGAAGCCATTTTCACCTTAATGCTCTTGAAAATAACCAATAAGAGATATAAAAACAACTCTCCCTTTTTCTACGTGAACCGTGACTATTACTCAGCTATAATTCTACGCGTTCTAAACGTCTCCCTTCTGCTTCTTCTATATTCAGTGTTCCTTGGGCACAACTGGCAGGTCAGTAACTGTATTAGCTCAGCTCTGAGCTTTTATCAAAGCAGGAAGGCTAGAAAATTTGGTCTTTAGGCTGTAAAACTGTCACAGCGATTGGCCTACAGCCCACTGCTTGCATTTTGAAATGTACAACCTAAGATCAATTTGAGGAAATAAAAAACTGCTTGATTTCAACAGGACCTTCCCAGATTACTGTATACAAACAAGGGAAAAATCAAGCTCTCCAATTACACACCACGAGACAGTATCTCGGATTAATCGATTCTGCTCTTAGGGGGAAGAGCCAAGTTTCAGGCTGCTTTTCTTTCTGGGCACTGTGCAGCTGAGCGGGGCAGTGCAAGGGCTCCTGCCTTGCCTGAGCCCGCTGCGATCCCCATGAGGTGCCGGTGGCCTCTGAGGGGGCTGCTCCAGCGATCACGAGGGAATTCCAAAGCCCTGGCCTCGGCCCAGGATCAGCACCCTCTCCTCCTGCCTCCCTAGGAAGATCCCTACGCACCGGGGGGCCACGTCCACTCTGTTTATCTGTGTTTCACACCAAGGGGTAGCCTAAAAGCAACTGCAGCATTTTTAGCTTACCTCTAAAGACAGAACTTCCATCTTCCATTTTACTGCTTGGTTTTGTTCCTTTAAGAGCTGACAGGCTTGATATTTTTGCCGCTCTTGTTAAAAATTTGTCTACACAGATTTCCTTGGACAACTAGGGGTCACTAAAGAGTTGGCAGAATTAAGACACCAAGACACAGTGAAAGTCATGCCCGATGATCAGACTATGACTTTCTTACTCTTAAGACTGGGTGAAATCCAATTCCATCTACTCAAAGGCAATGCCCCTTTCATGGCTGACCTGCTGACCCCAAACAGCAGAAGTTCCCATGTTTTCCTTTGCCTTCTTAGCAGCACTTTACTTAAATGCTGGCTATATAACTGGGGTTATAGAAGTGTATTCTGCAAATAAATGAGCTTTTTGAGAACACTAAGGCAAGTACCTCAGATTAGCTGGTCACCCCTTTATAGGAAGTCATCCCCCCGCAGATCTGTCAGTCACTCTGACACCCTAGATTATTGCAGGAAAAATGGAACAAGTTGAGAAAGGTGAAGCTGATCGTTTCAGCTGCCCATTTCCCCACGGGCTTTAACATGGCTGCTTATAGGTATTTTAATATAAGGGTAATGGCTTCATATACTAACTTCAACAAGGCCTCAAACAACTTCCCAGCTTAATTCAATGGATGCTTCTCCACTGGTTTTGCAAAGTGCAAATTTAATCTAATTTACAATATATACATTTAAGAGAAACAATATGCTCAGTTGCCCAAACATTCATGAACTTTAAATTGTATCTAATTCTGTACTATCCTCCAAAGCATGACTTGAATTCTTCTACTAGTTCTAAGAACGCGTCTTAATTCCTGTTCCAAAAAAATCATTTTTTCATAACCAGAAGCATCCATAATTTAAATGACTACCTATGCTGTTGATAACACCATCAATTATAAAGTTGTGTGATGGGGAAAATCCGCCCTCATTAACAAGCATTTTTCAATATCCCTGTTAAGCTAAGTTTTACACAGCTGGATCTTTCAGGAAATAGATGAGGATTTGGTATTTTGAAATTATCTTACCATGATATTCTGAGATAACTGATTTGGAACAGTGCTTAGTAAAAAGGCTTCAGATTTTGTAAGATAATCAAATTTCTCTTTTTCATGGAAGTAATTAACATTCCAGCAAGTTTTCAGTGCCAAATTTTGCCCAGAACTATAGTTTCTGCAGCCCAGCACAGTGTTGTATAGGAAATAAAATATAATACAGAAAAACTGATCTTACTTTTCAAAGTCTGCAAGGCATTTAATATATATTCTACTTTAACACCTGCTTCCATCCACCTCTACTCAGAAAATGACAAAATAATAGGAAGAATTCAGGAGTCAGCAAGATACCTTCTGCTCTCACCTTCTGGATTTTCAAATCAGGAGCTTGTTATTCAGTGTATCCAAATGCTATGTTAAAAATAATGAGTCAGATGCCTCAAAAACCTAAATCTGATCCAAGAATCTCAGTATTTCATTTGTCCTCCTATTTGTTTTCTGTAGATTACAATTCCACTCTGTGCATTATTTCAATAAATACAGAATTTGCCATTTATGGTTGGCAGGGCTTGTTCTGTGTGAGCAAGAGTTTAGGGACAATTTCTGAGCATTTCAAGGATATTTTGTATTATAACAGCTAACTAGTTACAGTCATATATGAATGAGGCATATATGAATGAGTGATTCATATATGAATGAGTCATATATGAATCTCCACATTAAGAAGGAGACAGGTCTCCTGCCCTACTGTTTCACCTAAGCTTTTGCTGCTCAAGTTTCCAGTTGAGTAAACTTCTTTTTAAAATGCATTCTTCAATAAAATGCAGTCAACACTATAATATAATGCTATATATAATCCAGCTCAGCTGGAGGTCATCATAAATTAAGGAAAGATTGCTATGTGACTTTATAGCTACAATACAATAAATGTGTTTCGTCATTCAGAACTACAGATCTGAAGACACATCTACTTTTTATCTACTGATGGCAGCAATTTGCTTACAGGATCCGTAATGATTATAATGTAGTTTGCCTATAACTGGATAATACGGACTCGTATTTTCTGTCTGCATTATTTCACAGCATATGATAAAGCTTGAAATTGCTGGAATATCTGGACACCAGGACAGCTGGTATTACTGAGAAGCTGCAGCACAAACATGACTTTGTAAAGGCAGAACAAAGCCCTTTTCTGTCTTTTCATCCCACTGATCCTTTAAATATTTGAACAGTGGAATCACTCTATTGATGCACCATTTGATTAAACCAGACTTAGCTCTTAAATGCAGAATGAATTCTTGTTTCTAAAGACCTTATGCTTTCATATCCAATGCCATTATGTCTCTAGGACCAATTTCCCTATTAATTCATCTCATTTTTCTATAGCCTTCACTCTAATTATTGTCAGGGCTTTGCTGTTTTTTGACGATGTCTAAACCAGGAGTGAGGAAATGCCTCTGTGTTCCCGGGCCTGGGTGTCTGTCATGGACACACGAGCTCCCCATTTGGACAAAACCCAAGCACACGTCAACTCCTTATCACGCTCTAGTTTCCATAGAAAAGAAGCCCAAGCAGCCAGGCTGGCCCGGAGCTGTGGCAAGTCCTGACCAGCGCCAGATCTCAGCGAAGGGACATGCAAGGAGTTAAGTTACACCTCACCACGCACCTATAAATCACTCAGAGTATGGGCTCTACACAGGAAAAGCACTGCTATGAGTCAGTGGTACTGTTAGTTAGAATTTGCCTTTTTTTTAATCTAAGAAAATAAATATGTATTTGACAAGCAACTGCAAGAAAAATCTACACCACTACTTTCACAGCAATATCAGTAGTGGATTAGTATACACATAATTCCTTGAGTCTTATTCCACTGCTCCTGTACATAACTGCATAACATGCACATTCTAGTCAGATACACTACTTACACAGTGTGATAAGTCATTAATATACCGACAGACTCAGAAACATCTGAGTTTATTTCAAATGCAATTATATTTGAAAGCCTGCTGCAACTGATATTATTATAGTGCCTAAAACCACGGTCATGCACCAGGACGCCATGGAGCTATGCAGGGTAAAACACAGACCAAAGAGAGTTCCTGTAAAAGGGTCCCTCCATAGGCTCAAGCTGAGTCTCGAGTTGAAGAGTTTTATAACACTGACAAGAACAGAACACAGCAGATGGACAGAACACGGCTAGAGAACATTGCTTTGACAGAACTGTGTTTGTGTTCTGCTCAGACATCAGGACTATCCTACACACAGGTTTTATTGGCAATTAGATTAGGATACTTTCAAATATAGGTACGTTTTTTCTGCTATGGAACTAAGCCAGAAAAATTACCTATTTTGTATTCTTTCTGACCCCTGCTACATTTCATTTTTGAACTATAGCTACACGAGTCACGCTGAGGTATTTTGTCGGTTTATGAATGATTTCAGCAGATTAAACAGGCTTAGAAATCTATCATCTCAGAAGACGTTCGGTGTGAATTTCATACCTGATTCTACTGCTACAGTACATCACTTCCCTAAATTTGACATCTGGATCAATTTTCCTTCAAATTTTTGAATCAGAACTGAAATTGTTTCCTGCAAATTTTCTATATACAAACCCAGAAATTATCATATTTAACAAACATAATTGATTAATTATTAATCCAATTGACTTTAAGAGGGTGGTTTATATATACAAAAATATGATTGAGGAAAGAAAAAAATTTCTAAATTAGCACTTGAAGGGTTACTATGAAGCTGAAAAGTCGTATTTTAAGTTCTTAGAACATGAAAATCTGCGTCTGAAGTTGAAGTCACTTGATATTAGAATGAGAGCTAGTAAAAGATAAAATGCTTCATTTTTGTAATTCATTAGAGTTTGCAAAATTAAACAAATATTCTTTGGTATATTTTCCTGCCATGTTTCTCTTTATCAGCATTTTAATGGGGGGATGGATACCCTTACACAAACATTTCCACATGCTGTGTAGTTACCAGCTGCCTGCAGATGTTAGATTTTGTAATATATGCTCAGAACTACCCACAGATATGGAACAACAAGAGCACAATGCCTTGAGACAATTACACAAAATTGCATTCATACAATTTCTTTCATCTTGGATTTGAATGAATATTCCGTTTTCCCCATTCACATGTCATTGGTTATGACTGGTTAAAGACACTGCATGAGGTGATTTCTTTGCCTTGACTAGTAACTGTGGATAATTCTATATAACTGAATGAGAAGGTAAAATTCAGTGTTATTACAGAAAGCCTATTCAGAATTAGAGGACCCATCTCCCATCCTCCACCTCATGAGCATTCATGGAAAAGCACAAACATGTATATGGCAACCAAATTGGATTTCTTTAAATTAAAGTGGGCAATCACAACTGTTTAGCATGTTTTCATTATTTTACTACACATTTGAATCACTTCAGCATTCAAAAAATAAGGGGAATTTAACAGTCATAGAATGGAAGGGAAAACACAATAGAAAATATGATGGCCTAAAATAGAGCCTTTCGACCTGGAGAAGTAACTTCATGCTTTAAAAAAAAGAAAAAAGTCATATTCTCATATTTACAGTATTTCATTACAGAAGAAATCTGCTAGCAGGCAATGAGACTTGAGCAAACTGAAAAGCTGAAGTCCCAGGATGTCAAACTGTTTAACCTTCTTAATTACACTCTTTGAAAAGGGCAGCTTTTCCCTACTTCCTTACTTTCTTGCTTCCTTAGTCCTTCCCATACCAAGTTGGGTGGCAAGTGGGAAGATACTATCTATAGTGGGTGGCATACTACCACTACTACTTGGCCATACCAAGTTGGACGGCAAGTGGGAAGCTATATTAAAGAAAGTACAAATGGCCTGACAGATAAATGCTTTTTGCCATCTCTGCTGTAGAGCCTGCTATTAAAATGGCTGTTGGAAGCTGGTTGTAAATAGAGTTACATGATCCCTGCACACTGCACCCTCCCAGCCAGTGCACGTGTTCTGGATCTCTAGTGCTCCAATTTCCCTGCAAAAATGACTCCAAAATTAGCCAGTCTGAATGCAACTCAACAGACAGGTGCCATAAATCATACGACATTCATGCTTTATGCACAAAATTTCAGAGAACAAAAGGAATCACTACAGCACACTTGCAGGATTGCATCCTTGTGCAAGCTGCATACAGAAGTTGAAACTAATGGCAACACTCCACAGGCATTAAGGGAAATAACAGCAATCAATGCTATTTTTAAAAGGAAGAGTAGGGGCATGGGGTTAACATATGCGGAATTAGCTCCAGGCAAAATGAGAAGCCATTGCATCTAAACTCAAATGCATTCTCTGAAATAGACACCGGAGCCCAAATTCCCATGTAGACTCCTGCAGTCCAAGAGTTTCTGCAGAATTTGGCCTTCCTCTTAACTTAGTTTCATTAGATCATATCATGCCATCAATTTTTATGTTGAACGCCCTACTTCACATCAGTTGTTGGCACTATGTAGGCAATTTTCCAAGGGGAGGGGAAGAAATATGGTGTGCAAGAGGAAGAAATACTGTCTCATGTAGAATAAGTCATTTCTTAGAACAGTTTGAGGGGGGAAAGTGATATTTGTATCCCTTCTGCCATATGTCATCAGTGGCAACATGAGTCAGGATCAAATATCTATCCATCAAATTCTTCTTAAAATTTTTCAGCACCAGCTGGTCAATACCCCATTCATAAAACTGGGAAAACTGCCTGTCTCGACACGGCCATTCTTAATCAACGCTTCTTCCACATCATAAGAACCAGCTCTGTGTGAACCATTTTCAAGAAGAAAAGACATATTGTGTTTGTAAAAGGAAAAAAAAAAGTAGCTTTAAAAAATTGTATTTATATGAAGTACATGAAATGACAGCCCCCTCCCCTAGGTAGTCTTGTGTTTGTTTTTTCATCACCTGCTGACAATGTTGGATGGACTAAGGTCCCTAAAAGACTGCACTTGCCTCCCTTTCTGCCCCGCATTGCTGCTTGTTCGTGGTTGGCTGCAGTGCTGGGCTAGGTTTGCCTTCTGCCTTAGAGGGAAATGCTTCTGAGGAAAGATGCCTTGACACCGCTGCTGACATTAAGACAGTCTCTGCGCTTACTGTGCCACCACCTCAAGCTGTGATGCCACCCCCTGCGCTGGCTGCAGGGCCATCTTGTGCTGCCATCCACGTGAATCATCTTTTACTCTGCTGCTGCCTTTGGCCATAAATGAGATCGAAACTAAACAGATCATGAAAGAAAATTGAGATGATCCAATTCTATGTTACCTAAAGAATGGTAAAACTACATAATTGAACACTTAAAAAGAACATGGGAAAAATGGAAAAATCTCTCCCCTTCCAAAATAAAGCTACATAATAGAGTCCAGAAGGTAGGTTAAAAACTGCAAAGACAACCCGACTACCCTCCCATGCTCTTCCCTGCAGTGATGTTACTATCAGACTTTCCGCTCTGCTCCGACAGCAAAGCACTTTCGAGCAGAGCTCGGGGGCTTTGGTCTCAGGGACAGCTGGGGAGCTCCCCCCTTTCGCTCCACACACACATGGCTGCAGAGGATGTCAGAACCTCGCAGAATTCCAAGATTTTCGGGGCAAACATACCAGCCGCAACGCCCGCCTGACCAACTGTTCCAGCAGCTCAACATCATATTATTTTACCTCCTGTGGCAACAAATTCACTGTTTTTACTTCAAAACAATAGCAGATCCTACATTTTTGGAGACAACATGACTATTATCTTCCTTAAATGGCTTGCTACACAAACACTATTTGAACAGGACTTTTTTTTTCCTTTTTCCCTTTTAGTGCTCAAATAATTAAGCCTCTATCACATCCAGTATCTGCAGATAATATAACAAATTATGATGTTTAAACATTCACTGAAAGCATCGCTTCACGAGTTAGTACAGCTTCATTTCATTTGAGTCATGGGACCATGCATATTAGATTGTTCTTCTTTTTTTTCTGCCCAATATCATACAGTGAAGTTAGTATTTTCTGCTTAAATCGTAAGAAATTCAATACGACTCAATCCTTTTCACATATCTAGCCACTTATCTTGTTTCGTTTGCAAATATCATATGTATTCTCTTGAGATAAAAATAGTGCAAGATGATTAGTTAGGCAAGTTCATTTGACACCATTCCCCCTTCGTGACGCCAAAATCTAAAATCTGTATATGGTATACAACTTAAAGTATATATATGCAAGCTCAGCTCTGGTGGAGACACACAGCAAGTGCTTTCCTTACAACCAGACTGCTTCCTTATCCAGCCAGGAAGACCACAAAGGTAAGCTGATTAGATCCTCTGCTTTCAGAAAAAGAAACACAAAAGCAAAATGCTCCCTAAATGGAAAGCATTATGTGCAATTAACAATATATAGTCTTATAACAGTTTCCAGTCAGTCATACCTTTACAATCTAACATAGACTAGAATCAGCATTCAGATCACAGGACAGAGAAAGGCAGGACTGCTGCATCTGATAGCAAATGAGACCATGCTGCAGTTTTGAGGTTTTCTTCCAACTTCGTCCTCTGTTTTTAATCCTGTCAGCAGTGAGAATTAGGTGAATGGTAGAGCTCCAGATGATCTCACCGAGTGCTGAAAGCAAATTCTTTGCACAAGAAGCCACTGGGACAAAATAACTGATGGCAAAACAGGCATAACTCATGTGCCTTAGCTGGAAAAACATTCACGGTCAGCAGCATGGATTTGTCTCATTGTCTCCCTGCAGCTTCTGAGATATTTAGAAAGGGAATGAAATGGCTGAATTGCCTCTGCTGCAGCCCAACAGGTATTCAGCAGCCCTTTGATTGCTTGGGCAAAGTTTCAGCCTATGTGGAGACCTCAGCATCAGCACACAGGCCATAAATGGTTACCAACGTTGAATGCCGCTTTCTGTACTTAGACAGGAAGGGTGATATTTTTGAAGACTCAGTTTGGGATTCATGAAATCCCATTTCTGCTCTCTTGTGATTTTCAGGAATAACTCACTGTAATATTGTACGTTTTAATTTCTAACCCATCCTCATTGGTGTGTACTGTATAACTGGGAACGCATTGATGCTAAGTTAACATAATATTGATTGGAAATTCAGGCCTGCAGCATTTGCTTAAGCAGCATACGTGCTGCTTTGACAAAGACTATGGAGCCTGCTAATTGAGCGAGACAAAGAGCATCCTTTCTCAAAAGCTGCTGCATTGGAAGAAAATGTCTTCCTTCTTCTATCAGGAATGAGTACTAAATTTCCCTACCCATGCTCTAAGCACATCAATACCCTGAAATGTCGAAATCAAGATGAAAATCTTGCTTATTATAGACAACACTGCACCAAGAAAATCACAGTTTAGTTACGAAGAGCAGCTTTTCATAAAGCTACATTTTATGGAGGCAGACCAAATATACGGTACATGCACTATACAGTTAAACAGAGGAGGAGCTCACTCTGTCAATTTCAGTTTTTTGTTTTTTAAATAAGTAAATGCAAATATTTTCATTCTTTGTAAAGATCACTCCCTTCATTAACAATAATACTAGCTTCAAAGAATTCTAACTGAATTTCTTCCAGATATGGTGCCAGGGATACATTTGGGCTTATCTTTTATGTATGCTGTAAATACACATCTATTTTATTTGAGCAAAAATCCACCTTCAGGAAAATCCACATGGAAGTCACAAGGTTTTGTGGTGCTAGATACCTTTGATTCGCTCCATCCCAATGCAATACGGACATCAGATCTTGTGGGGCCCCACACTCTGGCATGCAGAATTCCTCCCTCATTACCCATTTTTAAGTGGAAGCACCTGCTGCAGACATCTGTTCCTGTTTGCTCCACTTACAATTAGATGAATAGTGTCCCCCTATCACATACTGTCACAGCAGCAACTTTAAATAGAGCCATGGAAGAGGTAGAGGAGACACTTTAATGGCTAAGTAGCTCACATTTAATTTATTTTACAGTTCAACAATGGCCATCACTGACATCCTTTCTGCTAAAGATATTGAATCTGCGCTCTCCAGCTGCCAGGGTAAGGAATGGTCTCTCTACAACCAGAAGATGCATATCATTTTTACGTCTTAAGATGACATGCCTATCATTTTCCCTTTAGATTCCTTCCCTGTGAGATCTCTTTCTAGCTCCATTGCAGCACAGACTCATGAGTTCAGAAATTCTTACAAGTGTTTATTTTGTGGGTAACATTCCCTGAAATGCATAGCAGGAATTAAAAGGCCACAGTTTCAACTGATGTAAGGCTTGCTTGACACTATTCTGAATTATATTTCAAATTTTAAAACAGTTGAAGATCTAGAATTAAATATTTAGGCCTCAAGATTGGGCCTTCGACACATCAACAAAAAGTTCTGAAGCAATAACCAGCCTCTGCTTTCCTCCTGGGAAGATAAAGCCAAAAATTTTCCAAATGCTCAATTAGCTGAAGACAGTGGATTACTTAGCCCTTACTTTGGTGAAAGATTTGGTAGAAGATTAAGTGGAGATGAAATAAGAATTACAGGAATTAGTCCTTAAGCCACAGTTGTATCCTCTAAATGTTTATCATTAATTGCATGTGACACACTGCAGAAATCCCATTTTAGCAGAATGTGCATTGTAGCAGAAAATGTCAAACTGGCTGAAAGGATGTATGACCACAGGCATAGAGTAATTAAAATGAGAAAGCATAGATTATACTACATATTTTGCCGCACTGGGAAGTAAGAAACAGGAGCAGGCTGAGGCTTAAAGAAATAATCTCAAGGAGTACATACAGCAGGTAGCAAATACAAGAGAAGATATTTAAACAACTTCTTGTTTCTTTCAGCTGCTGACTCCTTCAATTACAAGTCTTTCTTCTCCACGGTTGGCTTATCTAGCAAAACTCCTGATCAGATAAAGAAAGTTTTTGGAATCCTTGATCAGGACAAGAGTGGCTTCATTGAAGAAGAGGAACTTCAGTAAGTAGTGTTCAGCTGCTGTATTCTTTTAGGCAAAGTAGGTCTCTGAACACTCCTGATGCCCTACAAGAAAGTTGTTGCTAATTTTAAACAAAATGCAGTATTTTGTCTTTTGCTGAATCGCTGTGGATTTCCTCATACACTGAGAACAGGCAATACACGACCATATTTTTTGGTCTGTATTTAAGATAAGAAAAACAGAAATACTGCAGTTGCTAAGGAAATTTCAGAGAATAAAACTCAAGCTCAGTGTACTACCCTGTTCTATTTCAGGCTGTTTTTGAAGAATTTCTCTTCAAGCGCCAGAGTTCTCACTGTGGCGGAGACCAAGGCTTTTCTGTCTGCAGGTGATACTGATGGTGATGGCAAGATTGGAGTAGAAGGTAGGATTTGGGGAAATTTGGTCAAATTTGTATTTTAAAATGCATGCATTTAGAGTTCTGTTTAAACTGTGGCACCCAAGAATTCATCCAAGTAATTCGGCCCAGTACTTTCTACCACAATTTTTACACCAGCAAATATGCCTTTGATTTCACAGTGTTATTCCTGTTTGATCCCAGTTGCTGTGATACGACATTAGTCCTAGCGTAGAGTCTGTTCTTCCAGCCAGCAATGACAGTCTGTAGTTAACTTCTATAGTGAGGTTGGTCCACAGGTTCATCCTGATGGATTTTTAAAACTTCTGCAAAACATATTCACTCTCCAAATTTTAATTCTGGCAGTGGATGCTTCTGGCCACATGGTACTCTGCTTTTAAGCACACCACTACTGAGATATATTTATTTCTCCATCTATCAGATGCTGGCCAATATTATGGATTGGATAATTCAGCAATCTAAAATAAATCTAGCAATGCTTTTGAAGGATAGAACTGCTGCAGTGCATCACAAAAATTTGTGCCAAAAAATTATATCTGATCAGAGTAAACTGCACTGGGTAGTTTCTACAAGAAATTAAACAAAATTCCTTAAGAAAACTCCTGAGGAAGGATGCAAACCGGCCAGGTTATTTCTTTTAGAGACTGCAGCAAAGGAAAATGGACATTATGCATCATGTATTAGAGATGAAGTCACTGAAAACTGGGCTGTCTCAGCTGAACTGGAACAGGTGGCAATAACTCTAACAGACACACGTGCTAATCTTAGCCAGTCTGGGAGGAGAGGGAGATCCGCTGCTGAAGGAATTTGCTTTAGCAGCAGGTTTTGCAGCTTCTGTTTATAAGACTCAAATAGGACATTACTTATGCAGATCTTGGCTCTTAACCATCAGATTTCATGTTCTGAAATTATGTCATTGCTAATGCTTTTTTCTTTTTTTTTTTTTTTTGCGGAATGACAAAACTAAAATAATTCACACTGAAAGCTGCAGACTTGTCCTAATTTATTCCACTGCTTGGCTGTTGTCAGAGTTTGTGATGTGTTAAAGACAGCTTAGCTTTAGCTCAGAATTTCCTACAAATGTGAACTTACAGACACACTCCTCTCAGTACATTCTCTTTTTAAAGAGTGAAAAATCTGTTTCGCCTCCAGCATCTCAGTTTAGCAGTACCTTGTGAAGTGTTAAAATAATTTGGAGAAGCCTCCCTGGCTAGAAGGAGGGCATTTAGGACATTTTTTTCAACCTTTTAAAGATGTTAAAATCTACTTTCATCTACCTTTATTTTCTTTCTCACTTTCTTTCTTCAACAGAATTCCAGTCTCTGGTGAAGGCATAAACAGCAGTAGACCAAAGGCCACCTTGGACTGACTCTTCCAATTACCTCCTCCAACAAGCACCTCACACTCAGCACGTGTTTGTACATTTTTATATCGTTTCAAGGCATTAGCAAAATCCCCATGTATCCACACACAGGATTGCTGAGAGATCTTGCAATGTATAGATGTTTTGGTCATGTGGTATTGTTGCATTTCCCTTGTAAAGAAGGCACTTTGTGATTTTTGTTGAAGATGTGGCTGGAAGAAGGGAGAAAAAAACATTAAAAAATCGGGGGAAAAAAGTGTTTTGATTCTGCTTAAGTTTTCCAGTTCATACTGACTTGCCACCTCACCTTACAGACACAGATCTTACATGTGCTTAATTCTCTGATCCTTGAAGAGAGATGCTAACAAGAGAGCTAAAAATAACCTTCACTCAGTTCCAGTGCTGAGACTATGAGAAAAAAAATGAGAGGAGTTGACGTGTAGCTCAAAGCACAGAATAAATGTGTAATTTTTTAAAAAAATCAAGTACTAGGCTACAGCACATATCATCGGAAAGTGTTTACAGCATAAAATGTAACTGTCCCTTATGAAGATTTATATTTCATGAAATCTAAGGCAGCTGTGAGATAGGGGAGAAGGTTCTAATCCCAACCCTGCCACTGTCAAAAGTCACAGTCCCTTGATGACACAGGCCACAGGACTGGGGGGGTTTCTGTTAATAACAAGCATGTTGCTTCTTACCTCTTAACACCTATAAAACTGTAAGACTTTACCACATTTGTAAAATTCTATGTTTGCTACAAACGAAACTATCTAGTCTTGCTCTTTGATTATCTAATGCCAAACAAAGTAAATAACTGTTAAAATAACAGCCATTACTCAACTCATTTATTACTGTGAATAATTATCTAATTATCAATATAGTCCAATAATACTAGCAATTTACTTAAGTCTACAAATTATGAACTAGTCTTTCTTTTGCTATGGCTCGTAGAGGCTTAGAACTCACTAGAGCGTTGTCTGCATTAACGTAGGAGTGATGTTCATGGTTAAATGCAGCCTCAGCAGACTGAGTGGATGTTGTGCATTTCTGCCTGAGTGGGCTGGAAATTTCCCTACCAACATTAAGTTGTCTCTTTCCCATCCCAACCATGACACGGTTCCAGCTCACAAGCAGACTGCCATTTTAATACTCCCTGCTGAAACGGTAATTATAACGTAATTTGGCAGCTGTTTCAAAAAAAGAGAAGAAACAAAGTCTTCTGTGACTTTTATGTAAGATACAGAGTTGGCATTTCCATGAATTGCAGGATGATTATGCGAGGCAAGTACAGCTCACTTGTACCCAAGCATGTAAAAAAGCTGTTTGGCAGATTTAAGACTGTTGATGCAAAAGACGAATTCTAGCAATCAGCCTCACTGAAGCCTGGGGAGAATTATCAAGAATTTATATCCTAATTCTATCCCTGACTCCTTTGATGTTAAATTTGGGTTTAAATTATAGCTGGTGTTAATTGTAACAGTGAAATATTTTACATAATGAAGAGACTCTGTTGGTTCCCTTTACCTTCTTCCTTTTCCTATCCACAGAATAAAAAATCCAGAGCAACCCAGATCTGCAGCAATATACAGATATACATTATATGCATTAGCTCCTCACACCAATAATCACTAAAATACATCAGCATTCCAGAACAGAGGGCACAAATGGGAATAACACAGGTGACAAACCTGATATTGCATTCCCTTCACACCTAAAAGTCCAATGAGGAATGCCAGAAGTGCAAGACTACTGTATATAGCCACCCCTACCTGCATACAGACAGGCTCAACTACTGCATGTCATCCCTCCTGTTGCCACAAATGGGAATTAAGTAACTGCAACTCTAAGTAACACTTAAGAGAATTTTGTTCGTAAGAAAATTTATTCAGTAATTCTTGGCAACAAGATGAGTTTTGTATCTCGTTAAAGCCATCCAGCTGCTGCCCTAGTGAGAAATTATAATAAAACTCCAAAAGCCCCAATTCCTTCTCCCGTACTCTGACTGGTTCTATCAAGAGGGAACAATTTCCATTAGCTGTGTGAAGGAAGCATTAACAAACGACAATAATACTCCTCATTTTGTATTTAAAGGTATACTCTAACAGTTATGGCCCAAACAACCTCTGTAATTGCCAGCAGCGATCAGTTGCAAAGAAATTTGAAAACAAACAAACAAAAAAACATGACTAAGCCTTAACGTTGCATTCCAGACAAGGCAGCAAAGGCAGGTACTAATTGTCTTTTATTGCACATCCTGTCACAGCATATTGCCACAGAATAAAGTAAACAGCAGATACGAAAGGAAAAGTCCTATAATTCATTCACAGAACTAAGGAAATGCACAAAAACATCCCAAACAGGAAGTTTTCTTGGAAGGCCCTTTCGCTGAATTTAAGTTCAGCCAGTGGCAGTCTTCAATTTTCTTAAGAAACAGCCAGGACTGTTCTCTGACCCGGGACACTGGCAGCGTGTTGGACAAAACCTGCTGACTGCAGAATATCTACATGGCTGCCATCTGACATAGGAATGAGGTAAATGGTGATATTAGAGTGTTACCACAATTAAGACATAGAATCATCCCAAGTAAGGAATAGAATCACAGGGTAATTTAGGCTCGAGGGAACCTCTGGAGGCATCTGGTCCAAGCCCTGAATCAGAAGGCCAACTCTAGAGCATGTTGCTCTAGCTGAGTTTGGGTATCTCCCCTGGATGTTCTATAATCTCTCTGAGCAACCTAATTAGGGATTAAATCCTTTAAATCAACTTTTTATGAAAGCTAAGTGCACAGTGAAAACCTCAAGATTCTACTATAAACTGTTTATGCTACACCAATGCAGAAAGGATCTAGCAAGATCCTGGTATTTTGTTCTCAGCTCATAAAGTAAGGCCATCCTAATCAGTATAATACAACTTTATAATTCCCAGGATAAAGTAAATGTTGTCTGTATACAAATTCTTTTGTTTAATTACCTTTCCTTAAGGTAACCAACGAGTGACGCAAAATTTGAACAGCAAAGCCCAGGTACTCTTAAGTTCTCACACACACCTCCCACACATACCCAGACCCCTCACTAACTTATGTGAGCAGATTAATCTCTAATTCCTTTTCTCAGATAAAGATTTCCTATGAACTCTGTGTAGTGGGAACTGAATGAACACAAAGAAACTGATTTTCATACACCTGCTCTTCCACATAGGATAAAGTGGGCCCAGGTCTTGGACCCAACATCCCAAACTTACTGATCTTGGTATTGAACTCATCATGTCCCTCAAACCAGAATTTTGGTTTGTACTCCAAAAGGAAGGATAAAGGAACAGAATGATGCGTGAGAGGATAAAATCTCCTGATACGTAACAGAAGCTGACTGCCTGATACCTTTATGTTCCCATAGAAATTCCAGTTTGCAGCCACTTTCAAACTGAACTTTCAAAATGAACTTCAGCTCTCTAACTTTTCAAAATCTGTCATTAATCTTCTGTTAAGAGGAGTGAGAGAGCAGCGAAAGGGCAAGGGGATGTCAGAACATTCATTACACACAGACTGGTAAAGTTTCGTCTCTGAGTTAGCAGCCAGTCCATGTGGAAAATCTTTGATGCAGCATCATCAGAGACGGCTGGAGCTCTTCACACAAACCGCGTGGGCAGAGGGGCCAAGGCAGGATTAATTTCCTGGAATGGGTTACTGAAATAGATACATCTTGATGAAATCCCCGAACAGACATATACCTAACAGTTTCACCCTGAGTTGTTTGTGCATTTTAAAACATTCCAGTAAGCGGATGCTGTGGAATCCAAATTGATTTTAAGTTTCGTATTTGATCAACCTCCCTGCATTTCCACATTACTTTTGAACTTAAAGGCCTATTGAGCAAACTGTCTATTGATTGGAGTGCTCAGTATCTTTAGATTTGCACATTAATGTGTCCTGCACTCACGAAAACAGAAAACACCACCTACTGTCTCTGAAAGAAAAAAACCACCTTACCACATCAATTACAATATAAAGAGAAGGTGCCCTTAGATAAGGTGCTTTTAACTTAAAGAGACACTACTGACCATAGAGTTCAAATATAAATTTATGTCAAAATAATGTCAAATTAAGAAAGTATAAATATCTGACTCAAAAGGAACTGCTTTGGTTTCATCAAATCTAGACATTCATCTGTTGGTATTTCCTAGACACCAACTTTCTGCACTAACTCCTGGGCTTAAAGAAGAAACTGACTTCATATTTGCAATGATCTCTCTAGGAGATGGTAACATTTAGCCAGCACAAACACAGGAAAATCTATTTTCTGTATCTAGCTGACATAATCTGTTCTTCCTCATTGTTATTAAAAAAAAAAGAAGCCCCTTGGACATCCCCTGGACCTGTTCCCACTTTCTGTTCTTTGGTTCTCTCATCCTAAATACTCCCCAGAGAGATTTCACAGAGACTTCTCAGCTAGACTTGACTGTCTTTGGTGCCATCTACAGGCAAGCTCCGGTTGGCCACAAAAATGCCTAATATTTAAAGTGTTAACAACAAATGTGGACTTCTGATATGGAGTTATTTCTTAAATGTTCATTAAATCAGGATCACTGAGTTCACTGCTCAGCTTCACTCCTTGCCTTGCCTTTTGCTGCTACATATTGCTGCGTGCCACTGAACAACGACAGCCTTCACTATGTAAATGGACGCATTGACTATTGTTATTATTTCAAATGTGCATCAAGCAGTGAACTAACACTGAACAAATGTCTTTTGCTATTAAATTTTTATATTCTAAAGTAACTAAAAATTGAATTTCAGGAACTGAATAACAGTTTATTAAAAACGATCTGGGATCATTCAAAATGAAGAGTTATCTGTGTGAGATTCTACGTGTATGTCACATATATCTATCACGAATGTCACCAAGATTGCTATTATTTGAAGGCTGCTAAGAGGACTACATGAGTAATACTTCATTGGCACCTGCTATCAGCACTGGGACATCAAAAGTCAAAGTTTACCATGAGGATGTCTACACTTAGTATTTAAGCAATAAAATAAAATTTAAAAAATCTATAAAACGTTTGCATCCACAGCTCAAAATATATCACTTGTTACACTAAAAACAGGCACACGTTGAGAAGATTTACTTTGCCTGGCACTAAACCTTATATATTGTCTAAAACACCATGTACATTCCCTTGGGATATAAATATAAATCTGATTAGCTAGCAGGTCTTGTCAGCTACAGTAAATTATCCTCTGGGGTATCTGAACCACCACGTGGCTCTAGGACTTCTGTAAAAGGTCGGGAGGACTTAACTAAGGTCTATATAAGTCATTGTCTCTGCCATTTAAGAAAGAATTAAGTCAAGGGGACTCTAGATCTCTTTTAAGTTTTCTGTTCTTGGCTTGGGGACAACAAAGCAACAAGGTGAGTTGAATCTTTCCTCTGGGAGCTTTGGCAGTCATCACATCAACAAAAAAAAAAAAAAAACAAAGAATGGAGAGAATGGAGACACCCTAGGATCCCAAAGCACAGTGCAGTTCTATTTTGGTTTTGTCCTCAGTCTGTGCACACAATATTCCTAACCAGAGATAAGAGCAGAGAGGACCCACTTCACGTTTCTCAAGGAAAGGATGGAAGAGCCGGCGTCCCTGCAGAGCAGTAACCTTGCTTTGCAGTGGGACGTGTGTTGCGACTTTCACCACTAAGCAAATGGGGCTGCCCTCATCGAAGGCTGATAAAGCAAGATCAATATGCGGTGAATCAATCCGCTGGTTCACAGTTTATGGCTGCTGCTATTCCTTCCGACATAGCATCAGCCTCCATAGTTCCATATAGATATTATTTATGACTGTATTAATTCCTGCTAGTATTATTTTCCATTTTACAGGACCTTGGACATGGCTCTTGCTGGTATCCTGACAGATGCAGAAATTGCTGCTGGCCTACAGAGCTGCCAAGGTAATATTTACCTTTTGAAAACTTCTTGGCTTTGCAGTTTATCTATCAAATTTCTCTTTCCTCTCAACTTCAAACCCTTAATTCCAAATGAAACAGAAAAAGTTGAAGAAATGAATGAGATTACGTAACTTCTCGCTGTGCTGCGAAGCACTTTGTTGATGTATGCAGAAAAGCCTTTTTTTTTTTTTGCCAGATCTCTATTTTTCTTCATCACCTCTTGCTTATTTGTTTCAGAAGCAGATTCCTTCAATTACAAAACTTTTTTTGTCAAAGTGGGTCTTAATTCCAAGTCTAAAGACCAGCTGGCCAAAGTCTTTGGAATTCTTGACCAGGACAGGAGTGGCTTTATTGAGGAAGATGAACTGAAGTAAGTAAATCAAAAAATTTAGCGGATTTACCAATAGGTTTTTATTCTACTGTTTCAAAATGTCTGCAGGATATACTCCCTGCAGGATATACTCTGTTTCTTTGGATTCTAGAACAAAATCTTTTTTGTGTGTGTGTGTGCTTGTGCTGAAGAGGTTGCAAGACAAATAATATGAATGAAAAGTTGGATCACAAGGAGAAAATATTTCTACAGCACTGAAAATGTCATGTATGGAGAAGTGACATACTGTAAAGACAAAAATAGCAGCTCTGCTAGAGTTTACTTTCTATTATTGCAAATTTCCTTACCAGACTGAGTTCAAAGTGCAATTGCTCTGTCATCTTGTTCCTGTCACCTGAATTCTCCCAGATTGTATTTAACTTTAAAATTAAAAAGTGGCTAAATTCTTGGCACTCTCATGATGAGAGAAGAAAGATAAGGAAGAGGAATCTTGCCACTAGAGAATCAGTTTTAATTTTACCTTTTCAATCCAGTGAAGTCAAAATGTCATCAAGGGATTTTCACACATTACTATGCAACAACCTCTTCCTTCCTTACTATTTCTCACTGAAGTAGGAGGAAGTTTTGTCACTGAATTCAACAGGATTTCAGAAAGAGTTTTTGAAATAGTCTCAAAGATTCAATTAGGCTCAGAATTTTACAACTATTATCAATAACAAACTTAAAATATTTCTACTATTCGATATTTCTTGCTAATCTCTCTTTAACAGACTCTTCCTGAAGAACTTCTCTGCCAGTGCCAGAGCTTTGACCGACGCTGAGACCAAGGCATTCCTGGCAGCTGGGGATAGTGATGGAGATGGTAAAATTGGAGTGGATGGTAAGATTCCTTTTATGAAATGGAGTAATCTTTGCCCTTGGCATGTCTTAGCATCTAGCTCTAGACAGCTGCCCTGCTCCATGTGCTGGCTGTTACGGATCTGATTCTGAAGCACTCAGTTCTGTCTCATATTGTAGAAAAGGTCTAACACCGGAGCCCGTCTGTTTTCTGCCCTAGACAGTTGTAGTCAGAGCAGATTTTTAATCTGCAAAGATTTTTCAGGACTGGAATCATAATTTATATCTTTAGGAAATCTTAGTATATAATTTCACAGATTTTTACTTTTGAACTATTGCTACAATATAAAAATGATACTTAAATGCAACACTTTATAAGTATCCACTATTATCTGCATGCAATGCACTAAAATTGAAAATATTAGACAAAGTATCATTTGTTTCCTATTTTAACTCTAAAAAACATACTGTGAGATTAAAACATATTGTGAGATTAAAAATGTGGTCCAATTTTACTATTCTTTTCTTTCTTTTTCAGAGTTTCAAGCCCTGGTCAAATCTTAAAAAGCATTTAAAATAAAGACCAAGCTATCTGTACTGTATCAACAATCTTTCCTACTCAGATTCTATATTTATGTATACATTCTGTACACTGAAAGATCACCTATATGTGACTTCACACTACTAGAAAAGGCTTGAACTAGTGTGTTGCACTATTTGAACCATATTTCTCAGTGTTTTAAGCAGAAGATCTTTATATCACTGGAAGATTAAGCTGGAAACCACTCATCTGAATTCTGGACTTTAGAGATTCTAGTAAATATAAAAAGAATGAGAAATTAAAAGCATTTCTGTGGACCATTTATTTTCAATATTTGCTAGCACTTGCTGTGAAAAAAAAACACTGAGCTAATAAAATGTTAGGGTATAAAACCTGATCATAGTAACAGGTAGCAGTGAGATTATACTTGTAAAAGTAAAACATGTATTTAATGCTCTGTAAATTTTTATGTCATTCTTTATACACTAATTAAGATAGGCAGGCCTCTACATCTCACAGTGATGATGCAGTCTATACGAATGGCAGGAGCTAGCCATAATTAAGTTGTTTATTTTAATATTAAACCACTGGATCCAAGATGAACACAGACTACTGATATTGCAATGCATTCAAAACACACACAACGGGATGTTTTATTAATTCTCTAAGGAATCACTCACCTACCTGCCCACCTGATGGCACCACTGTTCCACTTACAAGAAGTTCAAATACTATTTCATCTATTTGGATGCAGTCAAGTCAAAATAGTTTTAGTATCCATCTTGTTCACATCTCTCTATGAGCCAATATTGACAGATTAAATTATCCATGACCATAGACCACTAAAATTTTGTCTTCCAAACAGTGAGACACTATGCATTAGATCTTGGAGCAGGAAGGACAGGACATGACTGCCAGGTCAGACATAAGATCACTGGGGCTACATTGCAGCTGGGGAATATGCCTTTTGGTGAGCCTGCTTTGGACATTGATTTCTCTTTAGTGGCCAGTCCTGGGTGCAGGGCCTTTTCCTATGCCCTGACTCCTCGTGCCGGACAAGCTGGTCAGTGGATCACACCTCTAGCATATTAGCTGTACCTGGCAAGTGACACAACATGACACAGAGAAACAAAGGAGCAAGACATGGGTCTACCTGCATAGACCTGGTGGGGGCTGGCAGCTCCTCTCTCTGTCACTCTGAGACTTGAAAGTCTGCATCAGAGAGCCAGATCAGGTATTTGGCATGTCTTAATCATGTTAACCCTAGCTATGCCGAAATGACTTCTTCAAGATTAATATAAATAATATTAATTGTTAACAGAATTATTAATTATTTGGCCTGGAAGCCTAATTTGACACAATGTTCTCCCAGCCCTAACAAGTGCACCTGAAAGCAAAGGGAGCCATGTTTTTGGTGTACCAAAAACATTGGTACACCAAAATTTCAATCATCAACTCCCTGGTGCTTCATACTGGGAAAGAGGGGCATACTGTCCCAGTACCAACATTCCCTTGCCTTCCTGCATCTCTAAACTGAGGATAACATAACATTCACACCACACAGCATTGTAAAAATAAACACATAAATGTCTGAGATTGACATCAGAATGAAGAGAAATTAGTCTTTTTTTTTTTAGAGATAGGTTGGAGTTACAAGCAGGAAAGAAGAAATGAAGAAAATGGAGGATTTTGAATAGCTGACTTCTAACTGAACTTAATCCAACTTGTGCACTAAGCTAGAGTTCTGGTGAAAAATAACACTAAGGTTATGTCATTGAGACTGTATCATAATACAAGCATGCAGCAATAAATTAACGTTACACAGATGAACTAATTGCTAACATTACCTAATCTGACACTACAGTCTTTTTCTTCTTAGTTCTTGGGCATTAATCTTGAAGAAAATTATGTGATTGTCTCATATAATTGCAGATTTTAAATCTCAAAATTATCTGTCAAGGCTCTAGTGACACTGACTGATGCATAACACATTTAGGATTATACATTCTGGAGAAGGAGGAAAACAATTAGTATCAATATAATGTCGGGGAAATCACCATCATTAAACGAAAGCAATCTATATGTTTTATGAACACTCAGTAATGTGTTTCCATGCCTTATGGAAACGTTGACATGCCTATGTCAAAAAATGTCTTTCCATTAACTCGAATGAATGAATCAGGCTAATTAGGTTAATTCTGGGAATTTTCCTGAGCAGTGAAACAGAATTATCCACTGACAAAATTCACTCATACAATTTCAGTGTCATTTCAGAGGAGCAATAAAAAAGAAAATCTCTACTTGCAGATGTAGTCATTGTCAAAAAATACAGTATACCTCAGCAAATACTAAGTTTTGTATTTTCAAGATGCAGTATAGGCTACCTATTCATCTCAAAACACTGTATTGGCATTAATGGCTAATGGAGAAAGGCACAGAGCTCAGGTCATTTCTGAGTTGGCAGATAATTCCTTTATTTAACCAAACTTACTTCCACACTGATTATCCTGCTAGGTCTGAACAAATCGAAGACAATTTCACCACTTACCATTCCATCAAGGACATTAAAAAATTAATGACAAGATAGATCTGGTATCAGCTCCAGCTGACCACTCCAGCAAGTTAAAAAGGGCTTGCTTAGAGAGGTTCTTAGACCTTTCCTTTTTTCAGCATTAACACGAGTAGGTCGGTGGAGAAAATGCTATCTGTGTCTTCAAGAATAAACTCTCTTTCTATAATTCTTTATCTCTCACACAGGCTGCCAGGCACTGTGAAATAAATGCTTGTAACTGCCTTGTGCTTTAGGAAGGCAGGCCATGTGTAGGGTCAGAATCAGATGACCATTACTGAGTCATGAAGACATTTGATAGTGCATTTAAAGACAAACATAAAGCATATTAAACATTAGCAGAGACTTGCCAAAAATCAGCCTTCACGCCAGCTTTTTAAGTGAACAAGTATCCCAATCAGAAAAATCTCTATTAACTAGTTATGCTATTAATAAGTGTGGTTGGTCCATTCTGGTGTCTCTGGTATTCTCAGGTAAATAAATCTCATTTATGGGGAATGATAAAGGATGTGACTTAGACTCAAAAAGGCATACAAGACATCTCTCCTAACACAATAAAAAGTACCTGTCTTTGCTTAGCTCCAGTCCCTCAGTGCTGTAGGATTTATTCTGTATTTCGTGGTTTCTGTAGTCTAGATGTCCGCTCCATTCTGTGGACAATATCCCCAGCCTCCTTGACGCAAGGAAAGAAAGTTTTGTCATCTAAGTTTCTGATGCCTGAATTTCACTATTTTCATCCTGCACTGTATATGATGTGCAGTATAGAAAAAAAATCAAACATTAAATCATTTGTACTTAAACACCTCCATTAAACACTACAAAGAGAATAGCCCAAGCAATCATTCAAATTGGATTCTGTAATTATTTCTTTATGATTACATTGTGTCCCTTGAGAGACAGCTTGAAGTGGCACAATTCCTATTTTCATCACTTTTAGTTACTTCCAGACTCTTTACAAAGACAGAATCTGTTGTCCAGGATCATGATACAATGGTTCTAACCCAGACACTAACACAGCTGAACAATGTAATTGTGTGGTTTTTAGATGAGCAGCTACAGCATCGCTTTATGCTACTGCAGTTGGTCTCAACACCTTCCCTCTGGGGATACTGTTGAAGTTCCATTTGCATTTATTTGACATATGTCTTTGGTTTACTGTCAATACTAATAATCTCTGTGCTTTCCACCAAACAAAACAAAAAGAAGACAAGAAGAGTCCACAAATTGTCAATGATTTATCGACACAAAATTTTCTTCTGTTCGTTAGAGAAGTTAATGGTACTTGATTTGAAAATACTTCTATTTTAATGTTTTGTATCAGATTTCATAGAAAATAGATTTATTTCAGGGTGAAAAATAAAAATGTCCTATCAAGAACTTACCAATGTAAGTTTTCTGTGTTTTTCAGAACTACATCTTCCAGTTTAATTGTGGAAGTCTGAAACAAAACAAAACAAAAAGTAGGTTTAAGATTGTGCTGGAAAACAGCAGAAAGAAAATTATGAAAATTCTTCAGAAGAACAATTCAATAGCACCTACAAACATCTCTAGTAAACAAACAAACAAAAAGCCTCAAAATAGTTTTTCTTGAAACAAGTGCTAAATATTTCTGGAAACTGCACAATAATCAGATTCTGTGCCACATTTTGCCCTGGTGTAAACTGCTTGTTACCTAACCATTGTTCTTCTAGCTGATTTATTAGGTATTTTCTCTAAAGCACTACACTGCCTTCATATGATCTTTTAGAAAACTCAGATCTTCTTCCAGAGGTCACAGTTTTTGCACTTCAGAGCTGTAATCACCTGAGTTCATGTATAACACCAAAGTAACACAAACGAACAGATAATTTATCTGTGATGTAGATTATCTAGTTAAAATATCAGTTTATATAATATACTCATTCTGGATTATTTCATTCTAATTGTAGAGAAGGGAAACCTGTGCTTCAGATGAAGCGACATTAATAAATAAATAAATACGAGTAACCTTAGATTCTCACCTGTATCATTATACAGTGACATCAACTTGATTCTGAAATTCAGCTCTTTTAGGCTTTTGTAAACCATCTTTCAGCCAGGATCAGCATCACTTTTGGTGTAAGTATTGAATTTCAAATATTACAAGAATCCTTCATAAGTGTTAATGAGTGCACTTATTGCAGCTATTAGCAAACTTTCATTCAAGATCATTATTTTACTATCACACTCATTACATTTACTTTACAGCTGTTAAATATATTTCCACATGTAAAAACTATTCTGATCCCCATGTTCTCAAGAAGTCAGAGCTTATGAGGTAGCCAGATACTGTTCTGGAGCATTTGGTCCTTATATTTTAGTACTTCTCAATTTGTTTCAAACTGTTTTGAGTTTGAATGGTAGATGTCCACCTTGATCTTGCCAATCCATATGATTTAGATTTCCTTATGGTCATTAGCTTTTAATAATTAGTGTTGTATGACAAATGAAATATTTAAACAAAGCAAGCAGTTTGCCAAGCAGTGGGTGAGAGCAAAAGTGAAATTCTGTTCTCAGTGACATCAATGCTACTACCATAGAGACTGAAAAAATTCCTTCTGGGAAGAAACATTTTGGCAGTAACAAATATCAAGAAAAGTTAAGAAAGTCTTCTGTAAGGTTTCCTGTGAACTTGAGATGATCAAAAAAAAGAAAAACTTCACAATGGAGTACAAAAATCTACCTACAAGGGTGAGAAAATTTCAGGATGATTCTGTAGAAAGCATAGTATGTGCACTTAATTCCTTGACAGATTATAATATTGTCCAAATCTTAGGTACTGAAAAATATTAATACGCAGTCCTGAACAAAGAGGATAAGCAGGAAGAGCATTAGAAGACCTGTGACCAGATCTTCTGTTTTTTACATTATTTTCACCTTTTATTTCTTATCCTGATTCAGACACACAGGTGTTGTGGAGCAATTGCAATGGCTGATACTGTTCTCACTGTCATTATAAATGTACTGAACTCTATTAGCTTATACCAATGTAAGGAAAAAATGAAATGTAAATGTTTTACTACTCTATTCTGCTGCATGAATTTTAACTTCTGCTTCCACAAAAATACTTCTTGTTCAGCAAATCATGCTATTTCCATTAATTAAAAGCAGTTCACCTATTATGAGGACATTACTTTACATACCCTAACAGATTGTTATACAATAAACTGTCAAAATATACATGTGCTTTTAAGGGTATTTTTAGGTCTTCATCCCAGAATCTTGTCCACGTGGAATCACCTTAAAGGTGGAAGTTGATTTTTGTCTCAGAGGGACAACCTCAAATCTGTTGAACTCGATTTTAAACTTCTTCCTAAAATGACTGCTCACAAAAATCCACTAAGGCATAACTGCAATTTTAATTTCACACTAAGCAAAGAAGCTGTGTGTACGCATGTTATAACACATATATAAAAATAAACGTCCACCCTTGCAAAGTATTACTCCTATAATTCAGTTAAGTTTATTATAGATGCCATGTTATCTAAAATGCGCGAAGTAGATGGTACTTTGAGTAGGAGACCATCCAAGTATATGCAAACTTCTAAGCAATACAGTTATCAAGATTACCTTACTCAGCTACACCTAGTTTCTGAGTTTTGCTGTCACTGGCATTGGTTTCTTTTCCATCCCTGATCAGCGATAGCACTGCAATTTTGTAAATGGTTAGGAAATGCAAAACGAATCTTGCTGCAGAAAAATCATCCCAAAGGATGTCAGCCTTTCCTCTCTTGGTGACCAATTATCTGTCAGAATCTATCTTTGACACATTGTCACCTCAGATCTTTCCTCTCCAACTTCTCTATATACCTCAAATGATCAGCAGGCTCCGGGAAACAAAATTAGTTTCTTTTCGCAAGGATTTGACTGCTTCTAATGAGTGACTTTGAAGTCCAGGAGTTAACTGAAAACCTTATACGTCTCGATGGCAGAGCAGTACTTAATGAAGATAAGCTGATTTATTAAAAAATTGTTGTTCTTGCCCATACTGTCTTAGGATCTAAATAGAAAGAAAAGTTTAATGAGTTAAGGAAGAAATTTGAGCTAGGTCTCAAATCAATCATTTGATCCATGAAGCAGTAACCTAAGTAGTGGTTATTGTCACCTTTTGAATCCTTTATAAGCCAGAGTGGCAAGCCATAGTCAACATTACTATTTTGCCTTGTACCTCCTCAGCTATTTTTCCTTTACCTAGCTGAGAAAACTACAAAGGTGAGCAGCTGACCAGAGATTAATTAGATGAAATTACTGTGCAGGGCTGTACCAGTAGTAAGTACAATAACCATTGTTCTAAGATTTTAACTGCTGGAATTACATATGGATGGACCTTATGTAGATAAGTATCAGTTTTCTTTTTATTCTTCAGAGTTGTTGGGGGAGAAAACAAAAGCAAACCTTCTTGACTTTCTTTTCTCCACTGCATATCTTGATATATTGTATTGCCAAATGCCATGCATTCCAGTAACACTAATGACTGGATTAACTGCTGCAGAGTGAAAAATCTGCTCTTCTTAAACAGGAAGCAGGTAATAGACAAAAAATTGGTCATTGACTCACAACATTATTTACATAAACTCATTAAGAAGTTATTTCAGCAGTGCTCTTTTTAAGGAATAGCCTGATAAATATTATAATTTGTGTAGAAACAGAAGTAATGTCAATTTAAGTAACTGGATTTGTCTACTCTGAGGAGTCTCCCTAGCTAGTTATTATAATAATCGTCAAACATTTGAAAAAAAAATATTGTTAAGATGCATTTGTATTTCATGCATTTGTTTGCTATATCCTGTTTTGAACAGATTTAAAATGAGCATCACGGATATTCTAAGCCCTTCTGATATTGCTGCTGCTCTGCGGGACTGCCAAGGTGAGGAACAAATTCTAATCATCTGTTATTTTGAGATGTGGCAAATTTAATGCAAGCCCAAAGGAATACTGAGAAGGTGCCTACTGGAAACCAAATTGTGCTGTCTCTTTACCTAGTTACTCTTGTGTATTTGTTCATGAGTATTTGGTATTGCCAATAGTTTGAGTTTGTAACTTACAATCATATAATGTTTTTGATGCTTAGGAAGGTATGGCATAGTATGATAACAACCATTCTTTGACAGCCTTTACCTGCCTTTCATATTTAGAACAATTAAAATATATCAAAGAAATACCCTCAGACCATTCTGGAACAGTGAACACAGTGGTCGGGGGTTAATTTATTTATTAATTTATTTTCAGCTCCAGATTCCTTTAGTCCCAAAAAATTCTTTCAGATCAGTGGGATGTCTAAAAAGAGTAGTAGTCAACTCAAGGAGATCTTCCGGATCCTCGACAATGATCAAAGTGGCTTTATTGAGGAAGATGAGCTCAAGTAAGGATTTTCTGTATTGCCTTAAACACTAGTAAGTGACTATCATAAATTAAGACTTTTATTTTCAAAACTGTCTTGTAAAGGATAGCAGAGGTTATGCTAAATGCATGATCAAACCTTCAGTAGACTGTACATGGTGTAAAATGGTGTATTATATAATAAAAATAATAATTTATATAAATCAAATTATTAAGTAACTGCTTTAATGCCCAATACAGCAAAAACATACTGATAAGACTACATTTTGATAATGGGCAGAATCAAACATACTTATAAAGCAGATATATATAATAAAGATTTAGTTTGTCAAACAAAGCAACCTTTGGAGGACTTGGCTACTGGAGTAAATAATTTCTTTATGGAGAGCTGCTTGATTATGCAGCCAGACTAAGAGCATATTATTCTGTGAAAATCATAATCAGCATTGCTTCCTTCTAGGTATTTTCTTCAGAGGTTTGAATGTGGAGCCAGGGTGTTGACCACTTCAGAAACTAAGACCCTCCTGGCAGCTGCAGATCATGATGGGGATGGTAAAATTGGGGCTGAAGGTATTAACTTATTTATAAACACACTAAGCATAAACACAAAGTGACCGTAGCCTGTTTCTCCTTCCCCTTTGTTGTATAAAGCAGCACTAGCAATATACAAGTGTAAAACCCAGAACAAAAGAACAAGCCCTATCAGACAAGATTGTCACATTTGTCATCTGATTTACAGTAGTATCTCCCAACAGAATTCCACTAGTAGCAGTGAAATCATACCCAATATGCAAGGTTTGAGCTGTATGTATTTTAACATTTATTTTGCATAATACGGAAAAGAGAATGATAAAGTACATTATCCTGGGCAAGACATCCCTCAAGAGGCTTTGTGCATGTGTTGTTTGGATGTTATCTCCAGTGATGGGTTAAAGAATCTGACAGGAAGTAGTGGTTCTTTTAGGATGCATCCTATTGCACCAACTCCATAGAAATGCCAGAATGATTTAATGGCTGCTCAGTGCAGCAGAAACCTCCTGATTTCCTGATTCAATACTTCCATGTCCTGTTTGGGCAGGAAGCCGGCATGTGAGTGTACACATGCAAAAAAAGCTTGGACACGGTGACAACTTCTCTGAGAAGCAAGCTGTAGGGAAGTGCATGAAAGTGCCTTAGGGAAAGGTATAAAGGGAATGTGCTGCTGTGCAGATTCCCTAGATTGCTGTGTGAGGTGGGGACTGAACTTTTCTGTTTCTTTAGAAGGTATTACATTCAGTTCCTTAGGGGGCTACCAATATACTGATATAATTCTCCAGGGATGGGACTGAGCAGATACTATAGCTCACATAAACCAAAATATTAGAAAATCTTATAAAATGCAACATTATAGTGCTAGAATGTCACACTTGAACTACTTGAAACTCCACATTTTTGGCTTTTCATAATTTTCTAAATCAACACTTCTCAACTGTTGAAGCACTACAGATGGCTAAATAAAACAGAGCCAATCTTAATTCTTTTACCGAAATCCTTATTTTTTTCTTTCACAAAGTCCTTTCTAGCCATACCATTATTTTTGCGCAAGATCACTCTTGAGTATGCTAAAACAACCATAAGTCTTATAAATGTATAAAACTATCTTATAAATGTTAGCAAAGCATGACTTTTCCACCTATTGTTTAGAGCAATGTCTTTCTTTTACATACATTTCTTCCCCTTTGCTCATGTTGGCCATTTGCTTTCAGTTCATTCCTATTCTAAATCTCTTACGAAAACACTAATCTTTTATTTCCAATTCTCTTAAATTACTATTTCTACCTTTTTTTTTTCAGAATTCCAGGAACTGGTGCAGTCTTAGAGGTGCAAAAGTAACAATCAAGGCAGAATTGGGATCAATCTGAAAGAATTCCAAAACTTTGGAAATCAGAAATCCCTTATTTATTTATTTGACAGTGTCTGTTAATGTTCATTGCTTTAGCAACATATTGAAACACTGCTTAAAGAATTTTTTCATTGTGTGGACCATTTACAATGTTCTAAACTCTAATTCAGCAGATATTTCCCTTAAAAATATCCAATAAAAATTAGTCATACAGTGTAACACGTGTCTATTTTTCTGATGACTAAGCTGAAATGTGTGAATTCTTAAACTAAGTGTTAATCCCTCAAGGATCTTGATCTTACTAGAGCTTCGTATGGCTCATCTTTTGAAATCAGTAGTAGTTCTGCCTACAAAAATCTAGCTTGATCAAGCCTGAAGTTCTCAAATACTCAGCTCTCACTCAAAGTCCAAGGATTCAGCTATAGCAGAGAGGTAGATGAAGACAAAAATCTCACCGACTTTCAAGTGAAAGGCAGTCATAGGTTTTGCTTTAGAAATAATTTCCAAACAAGCCTAACGAAGCTTCAAACTCATCATTACATTAACCAGATCATTACATTAATTAAGAGAACAAGAAAATAAAAGCTCTAAGTTCTCCTGCAGAAAACAAATTTTAAAAGAAAACCTGCATGTGCTTAAGGTTTCAGATCACTGTGAGACTTTAAAAAAAAAACAGAGGGGAAGCAAAACGTATTTGCATGTGCTTGACTCTTTCTAGGTTTCTCAGGGGGGAGAACAAAAATGCAAAGAAAGAACTTACAGAAATACATGTTGCTATGTGTTAGCATATTTTACTAGGTATTTACAGGCTGTGTCTGTTTAATTTAAGACTGTCCTTCACAAAAAGTATACATTTATTTCTTTTAAATCAACAAACAATAGTTCAGTCATTGCAAAAGATGCTCTGATACTCTGACGGAGTACAGGAGCATATATGTATGCATTAGTAAGTGCTCTAAACTGCAGTTCATGCACACACACAACTTTAACTGTTTGCCTTTTCTTTAATACTAAGAAATCTTTAACTTTAAAATCAGTACAAGACTGGAACCAATTTCTAGCGCCAGTCACAGTTTTGGAACTGGAATCCAATACAAAACACCTCAGTAAAGAATGCTTCAAAATTGCTGCCGTTTCAGTCTGTTTCTTCCTTCTCTGCAAATGGTTATGCTTAAAAGGACCTGCATTTATCCTCTCATAAATCTCTGCAAATACCAGTAATAATGGAGAAAAGCACTAAAAAAGGGCTGACCTGTTTATGAGATAACCAGCTGTTGCTGGGGAAAAGACTAAAGAATCTCAGTGCACTTGAGAGGGGCTATATATCCTGCACAGCAACGAAATCATGAAGGCAGAGTTCAAATGGTTAATGATTTGATATTCTGAGCCCTTTCCTCTCTCACAACCTGTATTATGCAGGTCTAATATAACAGCAATTGAGAAATTCTTGTTGGCTTAAAATGTGTTTAGCATTGAAGCACAAGTGTCTACATAAATTACATTTCTGCTTTATATATTGTGAAAAGAAGTTCCTGGAGAGCCATCATCTAAAATAGCCTAGGCAGCAACACCGCTACAAATTCTATAATGATCCACCTTTTTATTCTACCCCTTCTCTGCAGCCATCTCTTTTGGGAGAAGAGTAAAGGAGTATCAGTCAAAAATCATCAAATGTCTTTTAAACTAACATACATAGATGAACTCAAAATTCTTAGCAGCTGAAGGTTTAAAACATATTTTTTGTCCCAGATTTTTTTTCAGGCAGCTTCATTTGCTTGTTTGTACACTTGGCAGTTTGTACAAATATGAAAATTTCATAAGGTCACCACATTTTTTTTCTTATTGTAGTAACAATACTAACACAAGCTGATAAAATATGAACCTTGAATTTGATTAATAAGATACTTCTCAACATTAAGAAATATGCCTACCTGGCATAAAGCAGGTAGCATAAGCATAAAGCACCAGAGATTCAATGACTTACAGAAGGGAGTTACGCAAGCTGAGGATCTGGCCTGTAGGGGTGTTCATAGCATAAGATGGATGTCATGGGATATTCACAAGAAATAAAGCGTGTTCTTGGCGATGGAACCAGGCTGATGACAGAAGGGTCTTGGACTAGTTCACATGTAAGCAACAAACAAACCTGTTCTCCATTTCACTGACAATTAAGTGTCCTGACCTTGACTAATCATATTACATTAGGCAGCAAATGCACATAAAATAAAAATTTTCCAGCTGCTTCTATCTCTGCACCTCTATCTCCTCTTAGTGTCTCAGCCTTTGCACCCTAGGCTTATGCAAAGGAACTTACAGGCAAAGTAAAAATCCCATTATTCTCCACTAAGGTGGAGAACACTACACATTTAGTAGAGCAGGTCACTGGACAGTAGGTTGACAGAAGAACCAAACACTGCCCCAGTCCACAACAAATTTTAGAGAGAATCATCAGAACTGCCTTTCTCACCCAAACAGAAGACTGTATCAGTTATATGCACCAGAAGCTCCTGTAATATAGCCAAACTACAAGACTTAAGTACAATAAAGGGGCAAGGATAAAGAAGACTAGGGAAGAATTTCTTAGTAATTGTGCTACCATACGAGCTTTATTTTTATTTTATTAGTATTACCAGATTTGTATGCAATGACTTTAGAATTATCCTGGTCAACATTACCAATTCAAAATACGTCTCAATTGTTTCTTTACAGCTGATTATTGCGAATTTATTATTGTAGGATACGAATGAAAGCACTAAATAAGAAAAATTATTAGAACATCCACTTGTTCTAATAGATATTTTATCTGCGACATCCAACGTATCGCTGCTTCAGAGCTGAAATTCCTTTATTTGCCCAGGCTCTTTCTCATTGTCTGCTGCCAATTTTTCTTTCATGTCTAGGCACACAGTAAATCAAAACATTGAAAATTTCACATATATCTCAAGTTCAGTATGCTATTCAGTAATGCTATACCATTACTATAACCCAAACTAATGTAAAATTACTACCTTCTGTTATAAACTCTTTGATTCTGCCAAGTATATAAATCATCTCTACTCACCAAGCACTCAAAATTTGCTTGCATTCCTTGACATCTCACTAAGGGCAAATCTGGGTAAGATGAATGATGCTCTCACTCTTACAGCCAGGACCCTGCAACCAGAGGCAAAATTGTATTTTCACATAGCACTACACTGGCCTCTTCCAATATTAACAACAATGCATACTGGGGATACACAGGCATTGTGCCTTTTTGCTGGATCACAGCACTACTTTGTGATTTATTTGCTAAACTAATCCCAAACTGCTGAGTCCACACATTCGTTAACACATTTAGACCACATACTGTCAAAGAACAGCTATTTGATCTGTCAGCTCTATTTATTTACAGCTGTCAGCTCTAACACCCAGAGTGATTTATAGTTTACCTTTTTGTTAAGTCTGCTACTATGCAGCTGATGGAAATGCTCAAAATAGTACCTATGAACAGTCAACAAACAAGAAAGTATGACTACACAGTGACGAAGACATTTTTCTTTTTTATTCCAACTTATTCTTTTAATAAACTGGAAAGCACTAATGATGTTCTTAATTATTTGTCTCTTGATGTATCCTGTCAAATTTCAAATGCAACTTTTAAACTTATGCAGCAGTTTAATTTTATGTAATCGTTGGCTGGGAATCACATTTCAAACTCAGGGTGATCTGATGTCACTTTGCAAATGTCAAGGTGTGGTGTTACTGCACATACAATTAAGAAGATGGGATGAAATCGGAACCACAATCGAAGTTTCTTCCTGCCCTGTTAATATGTGCATTAGAGAAGTAATAATTTAAATTAGATGAATCTATTATCACATAGTCTTTGTAGATCCTCACTAGTGGGTCCACTAAAAAAGGTGTCAAGTTACAGATGAGATTGCATTGGGAGATATTTTATTTTAGCAAACTCCACGTGCATAATTTCCCTTCCTAGGGAAACTGGCATGTAAACACCTTCCTTAGCAATCGCCAATTAACTAAGTATCCACCGTCCATGCCTCCGCAATATAGCCCTTGCAAGAGTATTTTTATTATAGCAGTAAATAGCTATCCAGTCATAGACCATGATCTCAGCCGTATTACATCCTGTACTAACACAGATCCAAAGGATTATCCCTACACAAGCCAAAATCTACTGTCACTACAGCTTTATTAATTATTTGGGAAAAAAAATAACAAAAAAATGACTATCACCACCAACTTGAAAAATTTCCATGTTTTAAGCGAGTAGTATAAACTAATTTCCCCCTCTGGTCCTGATAATCACTACCTGTAGTATATACTGGGGGGGAAGAGAGGCTTTCCTTTTTTCTTTTAATATATTCAGTACTAACTGGATGTTCTCAGAAACTCTCATCTGTGTCAAAGCCTTCAAATGGACAGATCATAAATCTCAATGGCTTATCTGAATCCTCACAGCCGCAGGATTGGAAGCTGGAATTAGACCATTCTGGATGCCTCACCCAGACACGCGTGGCCTGATCCTCATTCACCCAGGGCTTTGGGAAGCCCTGGGGACACAAGGGCTTTCCTCACCCTCCTTCCTCACGCTTGCACAGAGGCAGGTCACCTCCAGTCCTGGCCCCTCTGCAACACTTACATTAAATTAGAAATCAGACTCCTCCTGAAGCTTTGGAAACATTTCCTACAGCTATTTAAGACTCTGCTGGCACTGACTAGAAGCGCTGGGTCTGCTGCTACAGCTCAGCACATTGTGAGGATCTCCTCAGGTCTTGAGAGGTTTGGGTTAGACCCCACAAGCGTGGTCATGAAAGGTGACCTGTCAGCTGGCAGTGAAACCTGCACACAGCGAAAGGATGCCTGGGCAATACGCACACAGGTTAATAGAAATTCACTTATTCATTCTCCACCTCAGGCGAGCCTTGGCAGGCCTGCACATGCCACCCTCCTTGCTGCTACACCACACCTCACAGACAGCTTGCGCCTCCATTTCATGCCTCTACAGCCTCATAAGAGGCATCTGCCTCCATTTTGTGCCTTTTTCCTCACAGGAGACAGCCCCCTCCATTTTGTACCTCTTTTTCCTCATGAGAGCCAGCTCCCTCCATTTTGCTCCTCTTTTTTCCTCACAAGTGGCATCCACCTCTATTTTGTGCCTCTTTTTCCTCACAGGAAGCAGCTCCCTCCATTTTACACCTCTTTTTCCCTCCTAAGAGACAACCTCCTCCATTTTGTGCCTTTTGACTCACAAGAAGCAGCTCCCTCCATTTTGCACATCTTTTTCCCTCCTAAGAGACAGCCTCCTCCATTTTGTGCCTTTTTTGCCCCACAGGAGGCAACACCTTCACTCCCTTCAGGTCATCTGAGGCATGGGTTGCTGATGGCCCCAGTGAGGAACAGAGTGTGCGTTAAGAGCTGTCAGTGACCTAGAAGAGGAGGGTGAGGCCAGGCCCTGTGCAGGTTAGCGCAGGCCCTGGCTGAAGAGGGGGGTTAAACTGGGTTTTACAACTGCAGCATCATGGCAGGGCATGAGGGAGACCTGCACATCAACCCTCCTGGCCCAGGGAAATAGCACTCGGGTGTTTTTTTTTACGCCACTTGCTTTTGGGGTGCAGAACTGCCTGGAATCGCACTGCTCTGAGCAGTGCCATGTGGTGCACTGAAATAGCACCAAATATAAGCTATAAAATACGCAGGAAAATAGCTCTTTCTTTCAGACTTATTCTGACATACTTTAAGTAAGCTTTAAGGAAGCTTATTTTTCCAAATAATCATGTGGGAAAAAAAAAAACCCCGCTGATTACATTTTTAGCTGCTAATTCCTAAGCTTTGTATTCCTATAGGAAAGGGTCCTGCATCTTTTTATATCCCTTGCTAAGTACCTGTTTTTACTTAGATATTAGCTTCCATTGAATTCTGCGGGAATTAAAAGTGACAAAAGAGCTTTTCCTGTATGTTACTAGTTAAGTATGACTAATTTAAAGTGCACCAGACCAGAAAGAAGAAAAGGCCAGCATACATTTAACGTGTCTATTTATGGAGAAACGATTACCTGCACTAAGTGATGTGGGGGTGACATTTCCTTCAAGATTTTCACACCTGTAGCTCTCCTTGGATTTTGCCCATGGGAATATAGCCTTTCTACTCTGCCATCTCGAGGTGGAGCACAGGGGAGCATAATGGCACTGTTGACTCCTCGGAGAAGGGGTGTTTTGATCACAGGTACCCGAGCGCCTTCCAAGCAACGGGCGACTTGTCCCCGATCAGCGGGGCCACCAGAGCGGGGACCAGAGCGCCCCTGGAGCAGCCCCCGCTCCCGGAGCGGCCC
>NW_010587638.1:90333-122889 GCF_000705375.1 Tinamus guttatus | reverse complement strand
GGCGGCGGCGGCAGGCGGCCAGGAGAAGCAGCTCGCTCCCGTCCTGCTCAGCTTCTTCATTTACAACCCCAAGCTGGGGCCCAAAGAGGGAGAGGTACCGGCGCCTCGCGCCGCGGCCCGGGGTCGGGAGGGCTGCGGAAGGCTCTGAAGCGGTTTGTAGGCGGCCGCAGCTGCCGGGCATCTTCGCTTTTAGATAGTCGTACATTGCATGGCTCGTGTGGTAACCTGTTTTTGCACAGAGCAGCATTAAAGCGAGTGTATTGCTATGTGTTTTGAATATCCTGGATTGTGGGATAGAACGAAACTGCAGTAAATTCGCAGGGGCGAGCCCCTCCCCAGCTGCGGGCAGCTGTTGGCACGCTGTTTACAGCAGCAGGCAGGTCGAGCAAAGGGCTTGCTCCCCTCTGCTCAGCCCTTACAAGACTGTAGGTACTGTTGGGTTTTGGGCTTCCCAGCATAGGGCCGGTACTTAAGCAAGCCCAGGGGAGACAGGGCCACCGAGTCGGTGATGGGGCCACCACACATGATGCGCAAGAAGAGGCTGAGGGCATTGGGTTTGTGCAGCCACAAGGGGAAGGCTCATGAGAGAGCTGATGGTGCCTTCGCTCACCTAATGTGGTGAGTGTGGTTGTGGAGGTGGTGGAGCCAGGTTCTTCTCACGGGTGCAAAATGGGCAGAGGTTGCAGCAAGGGAAATTCCAATGAGCTGGAAGGAGAAATTCTTCATGGTGCAGTGGTCAAGCACGGGATCAGCCCATGGAGGCTATGGAGTCTCCATCCTTGGAGATTCACTGGAAGCATGACCGAGCAAGGCCTAGGGCAATCTGAGCTGGCTTTGAAGCTAGTTCCACTTTGAACTAGATGCGAAGCATTTCTGGCCTGTGATTTTTAATTGCCTTGGCATTTATAAAGCATTTTGCAGTCTTTTGGGGTGACTGTTAAAGTACTTTAAATCATGTCTCTTATCCATTACTGCAGAAGCATGTTTGGAATATAAGATAAAAATCTGCCTAGGAAATTAAGGGGTTAAAGTTAAAAACAAACATGAACTATGTATTCTTTAATTCTGATTCTGTTGAAATGCATTACTTCAAATTCTAGGAAGAAAAGAAGATTCTCTTCTATCACCCAAATGAAGTAGAAAAGAATGAAAAAATTAGAAATGTGGGACTATGCGAAGCTATAGTACAATTTACAAGGTATAAATTATGATTGTATGGCTCATCAAATTAGCACAAACACCATCTTTTAGAATTTGCCAATCATTTACTTTGTGTATATATAATGTTTTCTTTCCAGGACCTTTAGTCCAACAAAACCTGCAAAATCCCTACATACACAGAAGAATAGACAGTTTTTCCATGAACCTGAAGAAAACTTCTGGATGGTCATGGTACTTATGCACATGATATGCATATTTCTAAAACATGATTTCAGAATGTTCTCAATGCATTCTGCATTGTCTAATACCAGCTTGTTCCACTTTCTAGGTTGTACGAAACCCCATAATAGAAAAACATAAGGATGGAAAGCCAGTCTATGAATATCAGGAAGAAGAATTACTGGTAATACTAATTTCTTATTTTCCAGTCTCTCTCTCTCTCTCTCTCTCCTTTTTTTAAATTGATTTTATTGTATTTTAAGAGTACCATCAGAAGTAACCTTCAGTTTGATTCTACTTTAGCTGCTGCCAAATTGAGATAATAAAATATATATGGCCTCAAATGGGTAAAGGCCTGGGGCAAAGTAGCTTGCAGTAAAGCTTGAAGAAGAGAGTAAGAGAATTATCCAGATAGCAGTTCAAGATGGCCTAATAGACAGTAGTGAAATATACTGCTGCAAGGCTTTTTGTCTGGAATAGACCAATATAACTTCAGATGTCTTTGCTTAATAAAGTTCCTGTAAAATTTTACATCTATTTCTGTTATGTTTATGTACAGTGTATGATCTTACTTTCTTAAGAGTACTGGCAATCTTCACTGACAGTCTGGGAAGCGAAAGAGCCTACAGCTGTCAGGAGATTTCTTGTCCGAAGTGCAGGATCGTTCTGTCAGTTTGATTGTGTTCTGGGAACATAACTGGTCATGTTAAGTAACATTTAAAAATCCAGTCACTTATGCTGCTTCTGTTCGCTGCAGCGTGTGCACTAAGTTCTGTTCCTCTGTTGTGCTTAATGAAAAGGATTGTTGTTGTAGTTCCTCTGTTTTCCCAAAGAAACAAAAAAAACTGCCTTCTTTCATCTGATTTAAGATCCCAGCCAAAAAACAACTTGTTCTAGTGTCCCACCTCCTCTGGCCTTAGAACTGCATGAAGAGGAAGCCGTTCAACGAATGTCAACTTCTTTCTGACCACAGTGCTTAGGGAACTGCATTGTTTGTAACAGATATTTTGTACATGAGTTGATAAAGCTTTTGGTATTAAATGTAAGAGAAAGGGGTGGGGTGGAATTTGTTCAAATAATCCTTTGTAAGTATGAAAAAAATCCTAGATGCTGATTGAAAATATTATTTATCGTTTTAGAGATTGATTTCTCAAATTTTTGTGCATGCATTTTTTTGGCAACATGTATTATGTGTAGCTCAGTCAAAACATTTGAAATCTCATTTTAATGTCCTGCTCTAATTTCTACAGGACAAGGTTTATAGTTCGGTCTTGCAGCAGTGCTACAGCATGTACAAGGTACAGTTAATGAATGATCATGCAGAGGCTCCTTTTTTCGTGAGAAGAGAGATCTTCACAGTACCATTTGGATGTGCAGGCTCATAATTGCTTTGAGATGCTTATCTGTTCTCTTTCTGCAGCTGTAATCATGGTGATAGAAGAGATAAGGCTTTCTCAGTTGCCAGTGCTATTTCACTAACCCACTGCAAAAATAAGACCTTTCTAATTTCCCTGGTTTCCTCTTTAATGTGCTTTTAGAATAATAGGCATACGATTCTGATGGCATTATGCCCTACCTACTGGAGAAACAATATTGGACAAAGGCCATCAATTTTATCAAGGAAGAGCATAAGATGGTTTCAGCAATGCAGATTTAATTTCTCTAATTGTAGTTTGCTGCTGCTTTTTCTATCTAATTCTGCCATTACTCCCATATGTACTTGGACTATGTAAGCCTGAAAGAGGCTTTTTCAATAAAGACTAATTATGCAGAGTTAAGGTACTGGGAGATGAGCTATAATCTAATTATATTTGTAATTGAGTTACAAGAAATCAGTGTAACTGATTACCCAACTTTTTTTTTTTTTTTAAGCTTTTCAATGGCACATTCCTGAAAGCCATGGAAGATGGAGGTGTAAAAGTTTTAAAGGAGAGACTAGAGAAATTCTTCCATCGGGTAAGATCTCATGTTTCAGGTACATACTGTGTGCTACTGTTTTGGAAATAAATTGCAAGCACTTCTCTCACTGCCTGCGGTGTGATTCTAAAATATGCACAATGGAAAAGATGTAGTAGCGTAGCAAAAGTCCTGATTGCTCATTTTTTTCAAATACTTCCTGCTTCCTACTAGCATGGCAGATTCCTTAAAAGGCACTGAACTAAAAACATAGTTATTAGCTTGGTGGAACAGCTTAGCCACTGGATATCTTTTTTTCTGATGGAACCATGCCTGTTCTTTGAAAATTGCACATTTAATTGGTGAGTGTGATGGTATTCTGAACAGACTAATTTGAGTAACTGTTACCAAATCATAGAGTCATTCAGGTTGGAAGGAATCTTGAGAAGGCATGTTAGTCTAAAACTAAATTAGGTTGTATAGGGTTTTTCCAGTTGAGTCTTGAATATATCCAAGAGTGTAGATTCCACAACTTGTATGCCAATTTTTTTTGACTAATAAAATGGACTTAATATCGTTTCAGTGTAAATAAAAGTACAATTCAGTCTGATTTTTAGGACAGCCTTCTTCTGGGATTTTTGTTAAGACCCATGTAGCTCTAGAATGAACACTATTGTCATGAGTGCTTGTCTAGTTAGCTGGTATATACTTCTGCCTATGCTGAGTTCAAAAATGGACCCTGACAAAAAAGGAAGCAATAGATTTTTGTTCTTTAAAGCACTGCTTTTCTTGCTGAAGAAAAACTGTAAATTGCTGTAGGTTTGTACAGCAGAACAAATCCAAGCAAAAGCTGTTTCTCTTTTTCACCGGGGAATCAGAAGTGCTTAGAAGGTTTGGTTGGGCAAGCCAGTCGGTTATGACCCTCCTGAATGAATTGCCTGCCTCCTTATGCCAGGCTTGGACTGCACTGAGCCTCTTGCAGGAAATGAGCCTTAGGGTATAAACTCTGTGACAAGCACTTGTCATGTTGTCCATCTGTAAGTATTGCAAACATGTAAATGTGGCTGAGGATGTTCCTATTCAGTTTCGAATTCAATAGGCTGTAGCTATTTAAAGCTATTAAAATTATTCTACAAAGCTGAATAGATAGATCTTATTGGTGTTGAATGCGTGTGTTGGATGGAAGGCTTTTTTTTTTACTTCATATATGAATAATTTTGTAATGAGTTAATTTAAGAAGTAACTTGTTCTATCTACACTACCTTATGATTTTTTTTTGGCTTTTTTCCTGTTAGTTTGGTATGATAATACTGTGCACAGTTCAAAAATAGGACAGTTGCCTTATCACTTGTTTTCAGAAATATGAAATGACTACACAGCTGTCTCTAGAGGGAGCTGTGTGATAATTCATCTTTCACAGAGCTGAGTGTTTGATGGTAGAACTTAAAATACAAAATATTAAAAATGGATCTTTTTCTCTGCACATTGAACGTTAATGGATTTACCAATGTGCTAATCCTTTTATAGAATTACTTATGAAATTCAATATTACTAAGACTCTTCTTTCTTATACATGCAAAAGATCTTGAGCAAGCCTGTTACCACCATGATTAAATAATAGAAACTACCAGGAACCACGGGCAAACATTCCAGTGAAGGAGCACTTCATACATGCAGAACTGGAAGGCATCCTTGAATTGTTAGACTCAATTGCAGGGGATTCATGTCAAATTTCTCATTTAAATCTACACATTTGAAGTTTTCTAAATTTAAAAAAAAACAACTGTCGTTATTCTCTTAGTACTTGCAGACACTGCATTTACAGTCTTGTGACCTGCTGGATGTGTTTTGTGGAATCAGCTTCTTTCCATTGGATAAAATGACTTACTTAAAAATTCAGTCATTTATTAACAGAATGGAGGAAAGCCTGAACATAGTGAAGTATACTGCATTTCTCTACAATGACCAGCTTATTTGGTAGGTGCTTCCATATTTTTTTCTATGTCTTTAATTTCTCATCTTATAAATATGTGCCATAATAGCAAAGCTGAAATAATGTAAGAGCTTCCAAGTTCATGCTCATTTCTGTCTCTCCTTGATGTTGTAGGAGTGGACTGGAACAAGATGACATGAGAATTCTGTACAAGTATCTCACAACATCCCTGTTCCCCAGGCACATGGAGCCTGAGGTATGATTTTTTTGTTTTGCTTTTTAAACAGCTCTAAAATATCAAAGAGCAGTATCTATTTTTCCCCTCCTCCTTTAGACTTAAAAGTATAGGTGTGTGAAACTTATTGCTTTTGGAGCGCTTAACTGAACTCAGTAATATTTGTACCAATCATTTAGAGTATGAATTCTTCTGGTAATTTGAGTATGGGATGGTGATAGGGACTTTACTCAAGGTTAATTCCTGATGATTGCCTATACCAACAGTGAAGACCACCTGAAAAAACTTCAGTGAATATTACGTATTGACTTAACTCTCGCCTTTGGAAAAGGCCTACAAAAACGGTTAAAGGCTGCGTTGTCTAGAGAACTGAATCATTTATTACTAATGGACAGTAGGATTGAAATAAGCTATTGATCTAGATGCCTTTCTAATACACTTCTGTCATCATGAGAAAACTGTTTTAATGAAAATGTTATTTTAAAATATCTAAAAATATATGCATTTGGTTTGTTGAAGATGGGTATATTTTTACTGTTTGAAGCCATGTAAGATGTTAAACCTGACTTACTAAATTATCTACTGTTTTTCTGGTTAGTAAAGCACACATGAAACACATCATTTTCAACAATCTTAGGTATTTGTGCAATGTAAAGAATTCCTAGTAATTGACTTCAGAGCCTCTGTCTAGCAACTCGGTGTTTGAAGACAGGTTTCACACTGCTTGAAGTGAATTTCAAAAATCACAAAACATTATTGACAGGACCTTCTCCCGTAACTGAATCAACATCTACAAATATTTTTAGTGAGCCTCCCAGAGAAGGGCCATTCTATTTAGGTTGTTTGTGGCAGCCATCGCTGGCCCAGCATATGAAGGTGAAGCTGGGAAAGCCCTTTGTTCCAATAATCTATTTGTGTAGCTGCTTAAATAGCAGTTTTATGATGCTTATAATTGAAGAGGAAACCTTAGGTTTCACTTGATTTTTTTTCTGCCTCAGAATATAAACTTCAGTGCTAATAACGAAAAGGAATCATTCCCACAGATAGCTATGGTAATACAGTTTACATTTGCAATGCTAATAGTTTGAGTTAATTCTCACTGTAAAGCAAATAAAAACAGGGGAAACTACTGTGGAAGAACTGATAATTAAAAAGATGATGGTCACATAAACATATACCTAGTTTTTTCAGTGAGCTTTTTGTTAGCCTAAGTGGCTAGCCGGTGAGATGATGCATTCAATACATTGAAACATGGCATGTGCTTCTGCTCTTGAACATGTGATCTTAGCATTCAAACACTGTCTGTGTTACTAATACGGGATTTGTGCAGAGCAGATGCGATGAGTGCAGCTGTCTTGCCTGCCTCACATTGAGGAACTTGAATACATCAGTTTCACACCTGTGTAGAATCATAGAATGCCTAAGGTTGGAAGGGACCTCTAGAGATCATCTAGTCCAACCCCCCTGCACACGCAGGGTCACCTAGAGCACGTGGCACAGGACTGCATCCAAGCGGGTTTTGAAGATCTCCAGAGAAGGAGACTCCACAATCTCTCTTGGCAACCTGTTCCACTGCTCTGTCACCCTCCCTGTTAAGAAATTTTCCCTTAAGTTCCTGTGGAACTTTTGATGCTTTAGTTTCTGGCCGTTTCCTCTAGTTCTAGTGTACTACTCCAGCAGTAGTGTAGTATATTGTAGTGAACACATTTCCCTATTTCACGGAACTGACTGTACTCACTACTGCTAATGAATAACTTTAGTCAAAAGCTAAGTGTAGCCGGAGAGCCACAGGACCAAGGGGAATTAGCTTTATTTCTGGATAAATAAGTAAGTTGTTAAACTAATAAATATGAAATCAGAATGCCAAGTTCTATCTGTATTTTGTATAGTTTAGATTTGTTTATGTTACACAAACAGCATATATCTTGATGAATAGTATTTCCTGCAATTAGCTCCTTGAATATAATTTATAGACAGTTCATAACATACCTCTAAGCAGTTTTTTGTGTGTGTGTGTGCTTGTTCTTTTTTGCTTCAGTTAGCAGGAAGAGATTCTCCAATACGTGCTGAAATGCCAGGAAATCTGCAGCACTACGGAAGGTAGCTCTTATTAACTGTCATCATCTGTGGCTGCTTCCCTCAAGGGGAAAATGTTTGAGAAGTGAATTTATTCTGGGTTTATGCTCCAGACACAGTTCCTCCCCAAGCCTGCACAGTTGTCAGAACTTGATCCCTGGAAAAGAAAGAGGAGGCTTCATTATAGTTACTGCATGTCATTTTTCTGTTTTCTGCTATTCTTAATGTACAGCATGGAAAATTTCAGCACTGCTCCAGTTGCTTCCTCTTAGTCAGACACCTCAGAGAGTGGAGTAAGACACTGGCTAGTGATTTTCCCTCACCTGTCCTCAGCTATATGAAGGGGGACAGATTCAGTGCTTAGCATCTGGGCAACATTATTTTGAATATGTGGTGGTTCTTGACATCTTTCTCTTTTTGTTTCTTATTGATTTTCCTGTAGCACAAAAAGGTTTTTCAAAGAAAGTCGTGCCTCAAGTGTTGAAGGGCTTTTTTGTTCTCCTGATGATCTGTGCAGTTTATTTCCTTAGTATTACTTTAATTTGGGCTTTCTGATCCTGTTCCTGTAACTTTTTGGAACCTATCTGTAAATAATTCTTTGAAAACCTATGAGTAGAAAGAGAGAGAATATAAGAGGAGGAGGAGCTCTGTGCCTATCTGGATAGCTCTCTGTATTCAAATATATTCATGCTTGCAATTGCTAGTTTCAGGAAGATGTGTTAAATCGGAAATTCTGAAGTACAAGAGTTAATCATTTCTATCCTACTGGATTCTTTTCTAGGTTTCTTACGGGGCCTTTGAATCTTAATGATCCAGAAGCAAAATGCCGATTTCCCAAAATATTTGTTAACACTGATGACACTTACGAAGAGCTTCATTTAATTGTTTATAAGGTATTATACCTTTTCTCTGTGATTATTCCTTGTATCAGAAATGTCTATACCATGAAGAAGACAGTGCTGTGAATTACGTATGAATTGCAAAAAAAGATGTATCTATAGGACCAACTGAGAGTAAAGAGAAGGAAAACTTCAGAGTTTCTAGCAAGCGCTTTAAAAGCCAAATCCTCTTCTCCCAACTCCTGGAGCCTCTTCAAAGCAAGCAGATGTTTTATCAAAATAAAGTACTAGCCTTCAATTGCTTTAAGTGGTTTCATACCTGGCTTTGTATTGCATTAATCAATGGAACTAAGATTTTTTTTTTTAATTAAATGCAACAACTGTCCTGCAATTTTAGCAAATTTAATCTTTCTCCTGTAACTTAAAATCCTTAACTGGGCTGAAGTTTATAATCTTTGCAATCCCGCACAATACAGGATAGTTAAGAGACCTTCCTATTGAAATGCTTTAAGCAAGATTTTTGAACTTAACTGTTTGTCTGTGACTTCACTGAAGTACTGTTACGTGTTTGTGTAGTTAAGGTCACCTGTTAAAACTGTTCTTTTGTTTTAACTTTTTTGTTCTAGGCTATGAGTGCAGCTGTCTGCTTTATGATTGATGGTAAGTACCTATTAGTATCACTTCTTTGGGAAGACCAAGCTAATAGAAAATGCTATTAATAAAATTTCTTTTTAAAAATGCTCAAATTTCTCTTATTTGAGCCTGTTCTTCATGAATGCTTTTAGCAGCCTTTTTGTTCTGCTCTAGGGTGTATATATGCTAGAATGACTAAATACTGCTTCAGTTAACCTTTGGATTATTTACAAACTGCGTAGCTATAATTGAGGGGAAATTTGTCCTAGGACTCTTGTAGAAGGTTAAAGAAAGCAGCTACAAGAAAGAAGGAGAAAAAAAAAAGTCCTGCTCTTGGAGGGGAATCTCATCTCTGTCTCTCCTTAACTGCACTGTAGCTTCAATTCCACCTACACTGGAGTTTTGCCGTAAACTGGACAGCATCGTTGGGCCTCAACTCACTGTGTTAGCATCAGACATCTGTGAACAATACAATATCAACAAAAGAATATCAGGGTTTGTACTGCTCTTCCTTCCCTATTGCAGTCCTTTATCAAGTGCTTAAAATTAGTTTTAATGAGCTGCTTAGATAACAGTAACATGAGCCGAAACATTGAAAGTACTGAGTTAACTGTGCACCTTAAATGATGTTAATTTATCTTTCTCTACCTTAAGCATTTATAAAGTGCCTTTGTTGCATATTCAGGTCTCCCTGAAGTAGCAACGTAGATCATGTTAACTTATAAATGAATGTTGAGATGGTGTACTCGGATACAGCAGGTGGAGCTTCTGGGGTTTGTTGCTTTCATATGTGAACTGAACCAGCTCATTCTTGGAAATCATCAGTTCTATAGATTACTGTGATTGCACACAAAGTTACATGGTGGCAAGAACGTGGTAGATGGAAGTGCAGAAGTTGTTCTGGGTACTAGAACAACTTTTGTCAAGTAACTTGAAAGGGGCCTTCTCTGAGTAGTTTAGGTGATGCAAGCTCTACAGTTGAGTGCTTTTATCCAAAATTTCTGCTTCCTGAAGTGCTGCTGTATATGATGGGTGAGGAAACAACTTTGGGTTTTTTTTAGTCATTACCTTATTGCTGCTTAGTATAGTGTCAAACGAGAAAGGACATTAATTTTGGAGAATTTACTTCACTTTGAACTGGAGCAAAATCTCCTCTTTTTTTTTTCAATGTATTTTTTCAGTTGGGGAGCAATAACAGCAGTTACACATTACAACAAAGAGGAACTATGCTGAAGATACTGATGTTAGCTTGTAACTGACTTTGGTTGTAGCACCCCAAATTGGTAAAACTGCAGGTTGTATAGCAGAATGAAATTGTGTCTTTCTACTAAATCATTAAACTTAAGTCACAGGTGACATAAAAAATAAGACTGACTTTATCTGCTTTAACTCTTTTAAAGTTTAATGCCATGGTGTCCTGCAAACATGATACAGTTTCTTGACACTAATGTATTTGGGTGACAGAGAGCAAAGGTATCTTGGCGCTTGCTAGGGTGTATTGCAGTATCTCTCTGCTTCTAAATAATACAGAGCCTGAAATACCAAATACTATAACCAGTTTTTGCCACTATGAATTTTCTGAGGCTTTCACCAATGTTACCGCTGTAAGTGAAAGATTTTATATTACCTTAATAAAAGAGAAAATAGAGGAGGAGTAAGGCAAAAGCTTGGAACTATTCTCATATTTGGCCTACAAAAATGATGGGGGAAAGTTTTATTGCCTAGATCAAGGAAGAGTTCTTTGTCTCAAACATGTCAGAGATGTGATTGAAATTATTCCTCACTAATCAAAGACTCACTGTCTGTTCAAAGCACGACTGTACTGCCTGGCAGGGAAAGAAAACAAGAAGGGGACAGAGACAAAATGGCTCACTAAAATGATGAACAGGCTACTACAGAGATGTGGGACAAGACCCTTAGATTCCCCTGCTGTTTTTCTTATTTTATTTATGCCTATGTCCCAGGAAGGGGGAAAGCTTGTTGTATGCTTGCTTTTTTAAATTTCATTTCCATATTTAAAATGAAATCTGATCCTGCCACAAGTCTTAGAGCACTTGGTTTCTTCTGCATGAAGGCAGCTTCAGGATCTCCGAGGCTTGCAAGTCTTTTTTTTTTTTTTTTGTCTTTTTTCCCCTCTCTCTAGTGCTGAGAAAGAGCCCCAGTTTAAGTTTATCTATTTCAATCACATGAACTTGGCAGAGAAGAGTACAATTCACATGAGGAAGACACCCAGTGTATCGCTTGCATCTGTCCACCCCGACCTCATGAAGATTCTTGGTGACATCAACAGTGACTTCTCCAGGTAATGCTTAACTATTAAATAGTGTGTAACTCCATCTGTCAATAACCTTTTTTCAAATGACTAGTCTTCCATGCCCCTTTTGTTTCCTGAACTCTGTTCAGTGCCTGTAAGAAAAATGGTGGTCTTTTTGCTGAAAAAGGAGTCTGCCCTGTGTATTCAAAACTTTTCTTGTCCTTTTAAAAAAATACTGGGCTGTGACATAACAATGCTGGGCCACATTGATAGTGGCTGATGGACAAGTTAACGATTTACTCATCTGCTGCTATACTTGTAAAAGATTTGAGGTCTTCATCCTGCTCTGCTGACCTGCATGTGAGTTCGGGAACTCTTTTTGGTGTGGCACAACCACAGCTCTTCTTGCCATCAGGATTGGATTATTCACAGCCAGCAGGAGAGCTTACGTTGTTAGAGACCAAGCTGCTGCCATCTTCTTGAGACACTGTTCTTAATACCTGCTTTCTGAAACTTCTTTCAGAGCTGATGAAGATGAGGAAATTATTGTGAAAGCAATGAGTGATTACTGGGTAGTTGGAAAAAAGTCCGACCAGCGAGAACTGTATGTTATTTTGAATCAAAAAAATGCAAACCTCATTGAAGTTAATGGTAAGGAGTGGCCTTTATTATCCTATAACTATAGTTACTACCAAAATGCACACTCTGGAAAAGTAATAAATTTCATGTCATGAGAAATTTAAAGAGGAACTGATCTATAATAGACCAGGTAACTTTGCATAAGGTTTGAGTCCATCTTCCAGCTGCTATGAAAGAACAACATAAATATTCAGCAGCTTTTTAATTATTGATCAGTCATTCTTCCTCCCTGAAATAATAGAAGAGTACTCTGTGAGTTTCATTTAGGAGTAATTAATGAAGTGTATTACAGGGAAGAGATGAGTATATTTACATCTGCCAGAGCTGCTTTGTTTTGCTTTTGGGGGGAGGGCCAGTTATCCATGGGTGTGTGATTTGTACATAATCTTTCTCCTGCTAGCAATCCTCATTCCATTACTGTGGAATTACTAGTGCTGTTCCAAGGCCAATTTATTCTGAGTAAAAGTCCAAATGAGATTCAAGATGCAAAAACTTTTAAATAGACTGATTTTTTCAATAAAAATCAAGCTTAATTTGTTTTTGTTCGGTTTGAATTTAACTGTCTTCCCCTTGGTGATGCCAGGAGTTTTTCTTGCACTGGCTCTTGTAAAATAGTGTATTGACTTTCTTTAATTTTTCTTTTTAACAGAAGAAGTGAAGAAGCTTTGTGCAACACAATTTAATAATATTTTCTTCTTGGATTGATCTATAAAGGGCTGATTAATTGAAGAAGTCAACATCAAACACTTGTTCAACACGAAAAGTTATTAGTCATATTATTGACTGGAATAATGACAATAGTAAAGCAATACTTGCTTTGTAAGAAATCAAATTTCTACTAAAATCTGTAAACTGATCATAAAATTTTTAGATTAAAAATGTTTATCTGCAAACTAATTAAAACCAGTCTGAAATCATCTGTACCATTCCATTCTGATCTTGTTCTGTGAATATTTTATTGGAAAATAAAGCTAATAATTGTTATACTTTTAAGGGCATCTTTTTTTGTTTCCCGGTGTTCATTTGCATCATACTGTGACTTCCTAATAATTTTTACTAGGTGGAACTAGAGTGCTAGTTACAAAAGTTTTCTGATCTATGTCTGATTAACACCAAATTTCATGTGTTCTAGCTTAACCTCTTCTTCAAAGGTCTAGTTGAATTTGTTATCAAATACTTACTTAAAAGTAATCCCTAACTGAAACCACTAGACCAGAGGGGAGAGGAAAAAAAAAAAAAAAAAAAAAAAGCTTATGCACCAGTCTAAGCAAATACTATTGGCGAGGGACAGACACCACCGACATCCCATCTCATAGCTGTATTGCTGTGACACTGATGGCATTTTTAGCAAATATAAATAAGGCTATTTCAGAAGAGATACTGATGCTATTTGAAGAGTTACACTCATATATAGCTGGTTACCCAAGGCTCATGCTGTAAGAGGTTTTATAGCCCTTTGGTTTTGTAAGTTAGGGCAAATGTGGTTTGTTTTTCCCCTTCAAAAAGCACTTACATACTTGAAGCTTCAGCCGTCCTTAGAAGATTTACTTTTTCTTTTTCTTTGTCCCTGCAGCAACCTTGGCAACAGCTGGGGGTGGTACAGTAGGTGTCTCTTCCTTTGAAGATACTGAGTGGGTAAAAGAGTCTGAATCGTGAAGTGCTCCATTCTTGATCTCAGATGATGCTTTTTCTGCTGCAGCTTCTTGTCTTTTTGCCTCTTCTGCTTCTCTTTCAGCAACAAGTCTAAGCAGACAAAGCTTAAATTTATTAAGTCTCTCATAGTGAAGTACATACAAAGATTTATACTGGCTAAGCAACCACACTTGTATTTGCAGTATGAACAGGCTAAAATATTTGACTTTAGAGAAGCAGAAGTCTTTTAGTCGCATTAAGTCTAACTCGGATTGTGCAAAAAATATCTTCCATGCTCTTGGTTCATACAGAGCAGGACTCAAATGCCACAAACTATACTCACTAGAGAACTGGAAAATAGTCCAGTAGCCTGAAGGCTCACTGTGTTCATTGTCCTTATAACAAATAAAGAGAAATTATTTTCTTAATGTGTTACTTTATAAGTAGTCATACATTAATTACTTTCTGGATACTGCTTACTATTTCTGGATGATTTGTGTCAGTTACGATAGACTATACTACTTTCATAGAGGAGGATTTCACTTTTTTTTTTTTTTAAATTACAAAAGCCATCCCTTCAAAATAAAATACTCACTTTGCGAGCTCCTCATCCTTTAGTTTCCTCAGCTCAGCTATTTCAGCATCGCAAATTCGATTTTCTTTTATTTTTTCCTTCAGCACTTGTTCATGCTGGTAGGCAGGAAATAAGTTACAGATAAAAAAGATCTGCATCTGACACAGCTGCAGACCAAGTTCCTCATTTTGTTCATTTTTGTCTTCTCTTTTTTCTGTAACATGCAAATTACACAGTTTATTTACACTATATTTAAGGTATTTCTATTTCCAGCCCTTTTTGGGCTACAATACTTCAGAATTGATACTCTGCAATGGAAAATCTGGCTGCACAAGTTATGATGTTCCCAGCCTCTCCACAGATGTTTGATGCACACTAGTTTCTGCATGGCACAGAACATGAGAAATGTGAGGAACCTGTAACAGATAATGGTGAAAGGGCAAGGATTTTTTTGTGGTTCTTTGGCGCAATGGTCTCAGGGCCGAGCACCAGAAGAACACAAACCTTCCCCTCTAATCCCAAGTATCTTAATTTCATTGTAATCTAATGACACTTCAACATCTGTAACCCCCGTACACAGAGGAAGAGAGGGAAGAACAAAACTATGTGGAACTACTGCATGCCAACGTGCGTGACTTTCAAAGTCAGGGCACGCGATGTTTCCCACAGCTAATCTGCTGGATGTTCAAGAGACAATGATGTTTCCTGATCTCTAACTTCTCAGCCATCAGATTGCAGTGAGAGAGCTGATAACTATATCAAGAATGGGTTGTCTGCTTATTCCTTGCACTGGGGTTCGTTAGTTGTAGAAACATTAACAAGCACTAAGAGCATGAGAGATGAGATAGGCCAATCAGCCAGAAGGGAAATTGTATAAAAAGCAACATTCTCACTATTCTTTCCTGACATCTCCATATGAAAATGCACTTACCGATTTCTCCTCTGCATTAATGCAGGCCTGTCATAAAGCACAACAATCTGTCCCAGCTAATGGTGACTGATCACTCCAGAATCTAAGTTAGTTTTTATCCTAAGTAAAAGCAGCAAGGGACAGTGGTAGTATCTTCCATTTGGCCAAGAGATTGGAGGCGGGGGGGGGAAGTTATTAAATTTCATTTTCTTAACAAACACATGCTTGTAGAATTAATGTTCACTTACTGCCCTCTTGTGACAAGCTGAAATCTGCATGCACAACTAAAATTTCATTTCGAGAGTTACAAATCAAGCGCTACCTTTAAAAAAAAAAAAAAAAAAACAGGGCTGCTTTACCTGCCAATTCCTCTGGTGGGCAAAAGCTTTGTCCATTTTCTGCATCCCATCTACACTGAGTATCTTTGAAACATGGATGTGCTGCATGGAGTATGAAGCGATGACCTGCTCAGGCAAAGAAAAAAGTATTTTAATTAAGTTTGTAATTCTGTGCATTAAATATCAATGTTAGTTTTCAGTTTAAAAAAATTAACCATCCTATGAGGTATCAGGTAGATCTGTGGCTGAAATAGTTCACTGCTGATGAAAAGATTGTTTATAATGAAAAAATATTTCTCAGTTCAATCTCCTGTCTCTATCCCAAAATGAGTTCAACAGAGCAATAAGAATTTATCTGAAAAAGCCTTTCAGCTATTTTCAAGGAAGGGTTACAGCTTGTCATAGAAGTGAGCTTATTAATGCAATTTATGAGCACAAATATTCTCCCTCATAATACACAGAATCACAGAATGTTTAATGTACACTGTGGAATGTACATGGAAAATACACTATGGAATGTACATAAAGCATCTGTACAGTTGCAAGTGGGAAGATTTGGGGTGGATATACAACTGCCATATAAGAACATTGGGAAACTATCTAAAGGTGTTACTGCAAAAGACCCAGCAAATAGATCTATATTAGATATATTAGTATGATCAGACACTGATGCAAGATGGAAATAATAGGCAGCTTTCATTAAATATATGCATACTTCTGCACAAAAACCAAGTTTGAAAGTTTCATATGGACCAAAAAATTCAGCTTGAAAATGTTTAACTGTATAACTACCAGTATAGTTACCAAAAAAAGAAGTCAAAATACTAATTATCCTTATTAAAATCCAGACTCATTTTCAGATCATGTGTTTTACTAGTCAACAAGATTGTGAGCTTCAGGGTAGAATTGCCTAACACGGCTGAGCTGCTGGACCAGGTTTGATAAATTTGTTACAGACCATCTTATCTTCTGACTCTCCTCCTTCAAACTCTCCTCCTTCACTATGTGCAACCAGCCTTCAAACACACTCACTTGTTGGTATTCATGCGAACACTAATTATTACTGCAAGATTCTAACACTGTTAGTCCTTATAAACATTACTGATGTGATACCCATACAAGTGTGGTTTAGTGGGACTGGTTCTGAATATTACAGGTAACTTTGTTGGACATGAGAGGGGAGGAGCTTGTAAGAGCAGCCAGCTGACAGCAAATGCAATTTGTTGCTATTTTATAAATTACCAGCATCACTATCTTCCCATTTTCTTGCACTTTAGCAATAGGCTAAAAGGGACTAAGTGTGCCAGTAAAAGAAATAGGAAAATGCAGGAAACGGACTTTTTTCCTGTATTGTCATGCTGCTTGGCTGCCTCAGTCTGTAAAAGAAATAGGAAAATGCAGGAAACAGACTGAGGCAGCCAAGCAGCATGTCAATACAGGAAAAAAGTCCTTCAGTTGCCTGGAGGAGCAACACAGTGAAGAGTGTGAATTTTGTATTCCAAGTTATAGCAAGCAAACTGCAGCAGGGAATTTCCCTGTAAAACCTTTGAATTCCTTTGAACAGTCTCCCTACATCACACCTCACAGCCAACAGCACCCATTCAGCTCCAGCTAAACCAGCACATCTGCTCAGGTTTCCTCCCTCTGTGCCCACATGCCCTTAGTAGAAGCACAGAATCCAAAGATGCTGTCTAGAAGATGAAAGCAGAGTGATGGAGAGGGAGCTTAGACTAGACAAACACACTGAATCAACATTCGAGGCAGGAAGAGCTAATAACAAGAAAGACCAACCTGTGAGTGTTCACACAAGTAAGTCCTAGATCTAAATATCTAATAAAAACACTCATTTTGTTCAAATAAATTATCTCAACATGGAGGAATAGCTCTGAAATCCTCACAGCATAGGTTCAGAGTTTCAAACTTGGCCAGCTTACCAAATGTTTCAAGTGTGTGAAACTGTATGTTCCTGTAAAGAGTTAAGCCTTGCCATAATTGCAGAACTGAATGCTGCTTCCCTCCATACACGTACAACAGTTCCAATAAGTATCTGTCTTTTTAATTATCTTTCAAGCTGTAGCAAGAGTGAGTCTCCACTAATGCTATAAAACAAACCCCAGTACTCACCCATACGAAATTCTTCGAAACACAGCAATCTGTCTTCACAGGGTCTCTGTGACTGGCAAGAAGTTTTGAAATCAGTTATAAAATGTCTGGAGTTGTGTTCAAATTAAAAACTGAAATCACACTGCCCATTTGTCTAACCACAAAGCATTCTGGAATAGTACCAGCTACTACACTGAAAGACAAGAAACTGCCAATCCAAGTGCATTCTGCAACTATACCTATTTCAAAATATGAAAGTGCAAAAGCAGAGAAGTTTAGAAGTTTGCTGGAGGCTCTAATTTTGGAATATGTTTCTAGGAACTCCTGCTGTGTGAAAAGATATATTCTAGCTGGCTTGCATTCTCCTGCCTGCAGTCTACCAGGAAGCGGGGGAAAAAAAAAAAAAAAAAAAAAAAAAAAAAACAGTGAAAGGTTATTCTGGAAATTAAGCAGACAAGTCACAAGTAGCTGAGACAGAGGCGTCATTTTCAGCAAACTAAACACACTAAATGAGACACACTTTTACATACTAAAAGAAATTTTATATTGGGGTTACTTTCTCTAGTGCTACTAAGTCTCTTTGCCCAGTTTTCATCCACTCACTCCTTACACTGCCAATAAACATTTACCTGTTGATTTGTTCATCACTGCCTTCTGCTTTAGCATGAAAGCAAGTGCTTTGTTAGCAGTGAAAATGCATCCATTTTAGTCTCACATACACATCAAGGCACAAAAGCACACTGTAGTTATTAATACGGGAAATTCTAGTCCCTTTCAAACCCCAAAATACCTTTGCTTTTCTATCCTATATGAATGGCAAAACCCTCTACTCCACTTTTAACTGAGAGCTTTTTACTTACCTCATGAGTCTTTGTTCCCTCTTTTGACACGACATTTTTGCTTGAAGACAACCATGAGTAGGGCTCAGCTGCCCTAGAAATGTCATCGTTTTTGTCTGTACTCATTACATTTCTATCACAAATAGACTAATAGAAAAATAACCATGAGAAAAAAAATGTTCATTCAACTCACTCCAGATGATGATTTTTAGATTAGCCTCAGAAAACACCTCTAGTTTAACTAGATCAATGTGGAACTACACAAAGGCTAGTAATGACACGAGGGGATGGGTCCTTCAGAATGGGATCGTGTAGGTGGAAAACAAGGGAAGATGGCACTGCTGGTTTTCAGTGACTGAGAAATTATGTGCTTAGGAACGCTCTGAGAATTAAAAAAAAAACCTTCAACTGGTTCCCAGTAACATAAATTATACAGACTAAATCATACCTTCAGCTACCCTGTGTGGAAGGAGCGAGTCTTGTCATGTATGGCCATTTTCACAGAGCAATTTTACACGTTCAACTTTAAGCAAGAGGGGCCCATCTTCCACCAGTCAACGAATCTGTCAGCTCCCTTTGGAACATCAGAAGGCTTCCAAGTGCATTATGAATACTTACAGTTACTTAGGAAAATTTGAAAGTGTATTAAAAATATCTACAGTGATGTTACTGTCAAAAGTAACAATGAATAAAAAAACAGGAAAAGGTTCCAGTCAGATGACTGCTTATGGGAAAAGAGGAATTCCGTTTCTACGTCTATACTATGAGGTCCAAAACAACTTTACCTGGGACAGATAATATTCTGGGTACTGCATCAAAGTTATGGTTTCCTCAGAGGGACTTCCAATTCTAAAGGCACTTCCTTTCTGAATATAATACTCTACTTGCTGCTTAATCACATCACTGGTAACATACACCAGTGCACAATCCAGAAGAGCTTCAAAAAATTCAAGAAAAACCACCTAGAGTAAAACAAACATAATCAACAATTAATTCATTTTTATAAAAATATCTTAATCATGAGTACATGTCTTAGCAAGTAAAGAATTCTAAACTATTTATTGAGCCTCACTGACATCACTGCATCTTCTCAAAAATCCTTTTTTACTGAAGAAAACTTGAAATTGGCTGAAGTTTAAAAAATCAGCAGTTGATGTACTGCTGTAAGGTTTTAAAACCTTACGCAAGTCAAATTAAAATAAAACATTGCATGTATTTTTGCTGGAATTGCAAGAAAATTTTCTCTGTGATGAATAACAGTTACTGGTATTACCTAGAACAGAGTCACAGAATCATTATGATTGAAAAAACCTTCAAGGTCCAGTCCAACCATCTATAGTTCATTGTTCACAACACCAAGAGAAACCCCAACAAAGGGCATATAGTGAGTCCTTTAGTAATACTGACACTTTATGTTCAGTTTACTAGATAATGATTAAAAAAATACAAACTCAAACAGGAAAAATATAAATTACATTATTTTCCTGTTCTGACAGACATGTTGGTATTTGCAGCATTTTCTAAAATTTTCCATACACACCTCCTGCTCCAGGCTGCTGTTATCACCATCATGTAAAAAGGGATAGTCTTTGACAAGTATTTCCACAAGTCTTGAAGCAGTTAATTCCTTACTCAGAAGCTTGAAATCCTGTGCAAGATTAAATGTTATGTTACCAACACTTAGCATTCCCATAGGAACTTAACTGAACTCTCTTTAAGGCCCATGTGAAAATTTCTAGTGGTTTCAAGGGAATCCTATAACACATAATTAATGACAGTAAAATCACAGGCTTACGTTAAGAAAGTGATTGTCAAATCTGACTGACTTCAAATAAGAAATCAAAATTTGGTCCTGAAATGGACTACTATTCACCAGAATAATTATCCCTTCAACATCTGTTGGACAGTTCATACAAATAAAACTACCTATACCTTTATGACTGCACAGGAGCTACAGGGTCATTTTAAAATGACCATGTAAACTGAACAAATGTGAACTTGGCCAGATCAAAAAGAAAAACAAAGTAAATAATTACATTCATCATCCAAAGGAAATGTCTCATTTTCATAGTGGGTTCAAATGGAGACTTGGTACTTGGTTTACAAAAACCTCTGTATATTTCCCAGCATTTGTCAACATAGTTCATGGCACAAATGGCACGTTCAGAAAACAAAATACCTGTAAAAATATTTGAGAAAAAAGCAACAGTTACTCTAAACCTCTGATGTATTTACCGTTATTTGATTAATTCTGAGCCACACAAAAAAAATCATTACTTACCCTGTATATGGCAGGCAGTGGGAATAATATTCCTGAACATCATTTCTAAGAAACACTTATGTAGATAAGGACCTTCTTCTCTACAGTTGAAACAAAAATACATACTCTGTTTTTGCACAAGGAATACTGTAACAGTTATCTTTAGAGGTACACTTTACAAGTACATTTACTCTGTAAAAATTCTACAACAGATTTTTCTCAAATGAACTCTTCAAAGAAAATCCAGACTCTTTGCAAAGAGTCCTTCCAAAGACCAGCTTGCGTTACTATCCTCTTAAACAGAATCAAGGAGAGAAGATTCACATTTATGTAAACTCAGTGTGAAAGATATACAATTCATATAAAAGGCACGAAGCAGAATTTTCAAGAACATCGCCAGGTAGCAGAATCAAAAGTCCAACTGAAATTCCAGAGTCTATTTTTCTCTTAACAATTATCTGCTACAATCTAACCAGAGTAATAAAAATAGTTACATGTTAGAAATATAGACAGCAGTCTCCAAAAGCGCTAATACACTGACAGAACAGTTTCTGCAAAAAAAAGAAAAAAAAGAAAAAAAAAGAAAAAAAAAAGCAAGTATGAAATACAGGTTAATTCTTTTAAGTTACCACTGGAACTCTACTTCGCATAGCATAAGCACAGACAGAAAGAGAATGGACAAGCAAGAGTGAAAGGGCAGGCAGATGCCTTGGGCAAAAGAGAATAAAAAGAGAAGACGCCCTGGAAGAAATTTACTGAATTGCACTGAAATTGATTTCACTAAAAAAAATAACTTACTTGTGCTCCTTATAGTAGATATGAAATGCTAGATGAATAAGGAAAGACAAAAATGTTTTGAACAATAAGCTCTCGTATGGAGAATGTATCTCTTCTAGCAGTATTTTATCACCTAAAAAAATGGAAAAAAAAAATCTCTTTTGCTATCACTTACGTTAAAGCGTTTATAACAACAAGTGCCCATAAGACTCTTATCCTCTAAGCTCAGCTACCACAGCATTAAAACATTCCTGGAAGAATCAGACGATAGTCGGCATCAGCAGGGCAAGGCAGCACGGCCCATCTGAAACTCAATTTTAAGGTTTTTTTTCCTGGAAATGCATCCCCACAGCATATAGAAATGGAAGCAAAATTGGAATTAATCACTTAATACATGAGGGACACTAAAGTACATATTTGTGATAAAGGCCCACAGCAGCTCTAAGTAAACAAAACAACAAAATAAATGAACTTTCAAAAACATTGAAAAAAAGATAGACCATTTGTCTTCTTTCTCAGACTCTAAGACATTTTAAGTACAAGTAATGGCAAAACCGAGGATAATATAATTTTTGAACTGAGGATTCTTTAGAACAGCTTTTGAAGAGTATTTTTATTTTGTGTTTTCCCACTTAAGGTTCCAGGGTGCCTGGGTAATAATACATCCAGAAAAATTAGGGGCAGAAATGGACACGCTCAGGGCCACTGAACTACTGGGGCTGAGCTACCAGTAGAACTTGGCACTCCAGCTCCCCACAGCTTACTATTAAGACTTCTAAATCCTAGTCCTTACTCAACAGAAATACAAACCGCTCAATATCCGGTCCATTTCAGCAAGAGTTAAGTTGCAACGATGAAACTGGCAGTCCTTCAGAAATCTCCAGAATTGGAGCTTAGTCATCAGGAAGGTGTTGTCAAAGGAATGATCACAGCCTAAGCTGCTGTAGAAGCTGTAAATTCTTCTCAGTTTTGTCATATGTCTCAACACAGCAAATTCAATCTAAACAAAACAGTGTAAAATCTCAGGACAAGTAGGAATCAACATGTATCAATCCCATAATACAGCACAATATTTTTTTACCTATTTTTAAGGTAGGTAAAAGACCCTAACAGAAGAATGAGAAGCAACGGCTCAGTAGTAGTTTTTAAGTAAATAAAAAGAAGATTTTGTGTAGTTTTTGAACAGAAACCATCCAAAAGGAATCACTGTCCCTTGTACTAATAAAATATAGTCACCTAAAAGGCTTGAAATTAAAGTCTTTTCATTTGGGAACACTGGACTCAGCATATGGACTGCATTAGCAGAGACCCTGTCCGGACCTCACAGTAAGACGACTATGACTACCCTTCCAGAGAGAAAAATGTATCTTTTATTCCCTTTTATTGGATGCTCAGGAGTACATAACACTTTTTCCTCATTCTTTTTGCTGTCAGATTTTGAATAATTCTTGAATGCAAGACTTAATTTATTTCTGGTTTGTGTGCATAAAGTAAAATTATGTCAAACACAATGGTGAAAAAAAATGAAAATACCAAACAATAGGCTCTTACTTGCTTTATTTCTTCTTGTCTTTCTTCCTTTGGGAAGACGTCAAGTAGCGAAGATATATCTAATTCAATATTTGGTCCCAGAAGAGAAGCATTTCGTGAGCCATTACCTATTCTGATGTTTTCTAACAAGTAAAACAAAAATGAAATTATATTTTAAAGATTTCAACAATATACAAGCAAAAGAAAACACATTATTCCTTCTTATTTTACTGACTTCAAAAGAAGAATACACATTTTAAGGTGAAAAGTACAATTTAGTAATCAATAGCATAAAGTCATCGACCCTGACAGTGCTCAAGAAACATGTAGATGAGGCACTTAGGGACATGGTTTAGCAGGTATGATGTTGAAGGGTTTACTGTTGGACTCGATCTTAAAGGTCTTTTCCAACCAAAACGGTTCTATGATTCTAAGTCTAACTACTATCCAAAAGAAAATGCTGAAATTGCAAATGCTGATATTTATGAAACTGACAGTGTTCCAAAACCATAACAAGATGTTATGAACATATCACTCAACTCAAAAGTGTCAAGAATAAGAAACAAGAAGCGTGGAAACAAAATGCATTAATTATAAAAATACATCTCTTCTTTATCAAAGTTCTCTGAAAAAACACATCTGGTACTTGAACAACATGAACAGCTTGATATTATTTTTAAAATGTAACAACTAACAAAATAAAAACAAACAGAAAATAGAATTTGTTGCTTTCTTAAGCTACTTACCAGTTCTAAGAGGACTTCCTGTACAGATGGCATTCAGATCTTGTTCATTCAATGAATCCACTTGAAAAGCAGGATATTCTGCTATATGATCATCTATAAACTCTCCCTCATAAACATGCCCATTTTTGAAGACAAACTTGCCCTACAGACAGATTCATTTGATTAATTTCAATACAAATTTCCCCATTTAATGAAAGATCAGTAAAAACAATACTAATGCTCTCAATTTCCCTTATAAGAATCTCTGTTAACATGTAACATATGAGATAACACAAAGCAAAGGATTTTTCTTACACTTTTTTAACACAATGGTAAATTGAAATTCACTAGTACATATGATAACATACACTGAAACCACTGACCAACAGTACCTTGATTTTTTCAACTAAGTGCCTGAAACACCATTGTAAAACATATGTCCATACATATACACACACCCACCCCGTAGCCCCTGAGTCAAATCTGCTGCCCAGATTCCTGGAAGGATTCCTATGGTTTTCAGTGAAGTCTACTTTATGTTGCTATTCCATCCACAATGCAAACTGAACATAGTTTTCATTACAGAAATCTGCACATAGAGCAGAATAAAGCCTGTTCTCATGCTGTCTTTAATGTTCTCTCACTATTTGTCAGTACTCACTTGGCCGTGCTTCTTATTGCACACCCAGTTTCCATCATACACTGCTCCATTGGCGTATAAGAACCTCCCATGTCCATGACGATCCCCTTTTACAAAATTGCCTATGTATTTGTTCCTTAAAGGATACTGAGACAAACGCATCCTCTTCAGAAACCATATATGGGTGCCAAATCCATGCTGAAAACATATGTTAAAAAAAGAGGCAGCAGTCATCAAAAGAGTTACTATTGCTATAGGTCCAGATTTAGAGAAGTAAACTATCATTTTGTAAGATTGAAAACTGGAATATAGCTAACAACATGAGAATCAACTATGAATAAACAGTACAAAGCTTCTTTGACACTACACAAAGTTCTTTATCTTGTTTTACTACCATAATGAGCAGGTATTGAAGCAAAGAGGTTGCTGGAAAAAGAATGAATACCTGTATGCCATATTCCCACTGTCCTATATACTCTTGATTAGCAGTCAACCACCTCATTCTTCCTTCTCCATGACGTACATTTTTTTCCCACTGACCTTCATAGGTATTTCCAGACTTATAGCTGTAAGAAAACAGCAAGAAAATTAATGTCTTAGCTGCTCTAGAAAATACTAAGACAGGCTCTCTTGTACAAGAATAATAAATAAGTCTCTCCCTGTTCATCAGTGAGAGTTAAGTGTCTCTTGTTGAGGGATAAGAAGAGAAACACATTAGGAGAGATAGTCTGTATTAAGATAGCATTTGGACTCATGCATTGCATCAAAAGATAGACCATCTGAAAGGAAAGATTCCCAGTTGGCTACTTACCAGTCTCAGATAAAATAACTATGTTAAGATACTAATAAATTCAAAGTTCTTGGAGCACAAGCACAAACAAGTTCAGCATAATTTGAAAACCATGCCCATGAGATATTAAAACAGTGCAGCAACATATCACTTTTCCAATGAGTCCTTAGTAAATTTTTTTTTTTTGCAACTGAGAGAGAACCAGCAGATTTTTATGGCAGTAGTTTGGTTCAAGAAAGCCCAGTTATAGCAGTATAACTTTGCTGATCATATGTCTGAATAGTTCACTTATATAATCCAGAATATATATACTGAATTCTAACTGAATCTTATAAAAAGAAGGCTTGGAGTAAAACCTCAGGAGGTATTAGCAGTCATTTGGAAGTTGGCTCACTGTGACATGGATAAACTGGTTTGATTTACTCATTGTTTACCTCATATTTTTAACTTACAAACCATTGTAAAACATAAACCAGCTCTTTGTGTCCAGAGATTCTTTATCATAGCTAGTCAAAGCATTCTTTCACATGTAATTTCATCAAATAATTCATTAATTCATAAAATAAGCTTCATCTATTCAAATCATTTGGGATGATTTGTTTAATACTACAATTTCTGATTTACCAAGTTAGATTTTTGATTATTTTGTCTTTAGATGATTTTCTTTCGGGAATAATTAGGAGAAGCATATCAAGATAAAAAAAGTAATACCGAAGGTCTGGTTTATTAGTAATGAGCACTTTGTACACTAACTTATTCCACTAAAGAAAGTACATACTATTATGAAATGGTAGTACACTAACCCATTTTAAATATTAGAGGAACCTGGATAATATATGCAAAATAAAAAAAATCTGAAGAACAATCATACTTACCGTCTAATTCCCCATCCTTCTTTGTTGTTATTTACCCAGTCACCTGAATACCAAGAGGTATGTTCCTGATTATAATAAATGGTACCCTGAAACAAGTCAATTTACATCAATAGCTAAATATTAAATTACATTTAACAAAAATAGTTTGACATTCCATGCAAAACATACCAGATATGATCAGATTATTACCTATAGTCACTTTGATATAAATTGAAGTGCTAAAATTAGGCACAGCCTCTTTCTGTAAGTCTCTTTTCTATAAGCCTTTTTCTTAAGGTCTAGTTAAGACCTTAAAAAAGACCAAGTGTTGAAAGGTAAGGGAGGGGGGGTTGGAAAAAAAAAAAAAAAAAAAAAAAAAAGCATACTACATTACATCAAAGTCTAACACATTTCTCAGCCCTGCTGGCAATACTTTCATAGATTGTAACTTCACCAACCTAAGGACCCCTTAGGAGGTGGATCAGCCTTTTGACTCATCCAGAACTTTCAACACTAAGTCTACAATTACCTCCTTTAGAAAGCAATCGTGCAACTAGCATACAGCATTAATTGTTGGAGTTTTCCCTGCCTCATTGCTTCCTCTCAGGCTATTCCCTTGGTGACCATCCACAGCAACCTGCATAATTTTAGTATCCCATTAGAGAGACAAAATTCAAAGCATGTAATTAGAACTGATCTTTCTCACACGCTGAGCACCGGTCTTCAAAACATCGAGCTCAGTAGAGTGTCTCAGGTTGGATGCACAAAATTGAGACAGTTAAAAGGTAGTTCTCTCTAAAAAGCTGAAACTACACATTACTTATAGAACAGTGGACAGCCTTGGCTATTATCGTACATAGTCTGCTGTTACACATTTTGGATGTGGGATCACTCTGCCATCAGTGGGAAGCTAATCATTCTGTCAGACTTGTCAAAACACAGCTACTGATGCTCTTGCCAGTTTTGACTCTGTCATCATCTAATTAGAACTGCATAATAGAAAAGGCACACAAGTTACTAATTACCTTTGGCATATCAGTCAGCTCTTTTACTATAGAACAGATCCCACCTCGCTAGTTTTAATTTGCAATAGTGCATGCTGAGATCCTTAGGGAAAATACATACATACATACACACGCACACACACACACATATATATATATATATATATCACAAGATATATGCAACAATACAAAATTTTCGGGCCAAATGTCTAACAGAAGTGCTGTAAAATTCCGTTCTGAATACAATTAATCCAAGACAACGACCTCATTTGATGTTTTTATTTACCTTTCCATGTCTTTTGCCATTACACCAGTAGCCAATATAAGAAACTGCACGTGTACCACTCCTGAACAATCCAAATCCATGCCTAACTCCATTCCTGATCGATCCGTCATACATGCTGCCATCAATCCACATGTAACAGCCATGATGCATTTGTACATTCTTAACAAAAGTCCCCTAAAAGATTAAATTTTAGCATTTAGAAAAGCCAACACACGCGACTCAACACTCCCATTTAAGTGCAAAGGAGATAAGACCAACTGTTTGGCAGAACCCAGTCTTGACTGAAATTACTGCCATACTTCTGCAGTAGCCACCTGCACTGTGCCAATTATTTTCACTTATCTCTTTTCTTTGAATTTGCACATCTTATTGGCTGCAATTGTGTTCATTCATAAGCTGTATTGCACTTTACCTCGTACGTCACTCCATCAGCCCATGCGTAAGTGCCTTGTCCATGCATAAGTCCTTCAGAAAACATGCCCTTCAAAATGAAGAAAACAATATTGTTTTCAAGCTAATTTATATCACAGCTAAGCCCACAGTGACTGTAAGACTTCGAAATAACATTAAATCTCCTTGAACTGCTAATATCAGAACAGTTTTAATGCAAGAAGGAAACAGAGCTTCTGCATTTTAATTGCGCAGCTTCCACCAACACTAAAAGAGTTCTAGAGCTTGACCCACTTCTTTTTCTTTTCTCTCTTTTAATTTATGTGCTCACCTTGTACGTATTTCCCCCCTCAAAATAGGCGACGCCTTCACCCTCATACAGTCCATGGACTTTTGTCCCTTCAAATCTAAAAAGAAGACAGACTAAAAATGCACATTTCAAGTTGCCAATAACTAAATCAATGACAAACACAGAATTAATGACCTTTTATTTACTGCACTATGTGTACTGATCCAAATACCAATGGTCCAAAACATTAAAAAAGGCAACAAGTGGAAATATCACAGGTGTATTTGATCCACAAACTGTCTACTAGGACTAAATTTCACTCTACCTGAAGAAGGGCAAAAGGATGAGGCTTTGCATAGGTGCATAGAGCACCAGCAACACCAACAGATGCAGAGGCAGAATCATAGAATGCTTAGGGTTGGAAGGGACCTCTAGAGATCATCTAGTCCAACCCCCCTGCATACGCAGGGACACCTAGAGCACGTGGCACAGGACTGCGTCCAAACGGGTTTTGAAGATCTCCAGAGAAGGAGACTCCACAACCTCTCTGGGCAGCCTGTTCCAGTGCTCTGTCACCCTCACTGTTAAGAAATTTTTCCTTAAGTTCCTATGGAATTTTTGATGTTTCAGTTTCCGGCCATTTCCTCTAGTCCTATCAGTGGCCACCACTGAAAAGAGACCATCCCCGTCCTCTGCACTCCCTCCCTTGAGGTATTTATATACACTGATTAGATCCCCTCTCAGCCTTCTCTTCTCCAGAACAAGCCCATGGGTAAGAAACGCTTACATGAGAATTCCTGACTTACTGACTGTGGTTGTAACAAACATACCTTTCTACAATAATTTTAGTGAGAAGAGACTCCTCAGGGTATATAGGGACATACTGGGCTGGAGGTGCTTCCCCTGTATTTGGCGCTTTTTCTGTTACCAAAGGACGTGCTTGTTTTTTTTTCCCTCCATCCCAGGTTTGCAAACTTGCCATCTTCTTTGGGCTGCTCTCAACTGCAGCTGCTGGTGCAGGAGGTCGAGGGCGAGGAGGAGGAGGAGGTGCTGAAGCAGGAGGGGGAGGAGGACGACGTGTAGATTTTTCTGATTTCTTGCCATCTTTCTTCCTATCTTTTCCCATTACTATTGAGTTGTCTCAACATGTATTTTTCTCCTGAACATCTACTGTCTTCTTAGATAGAGGTCTTTTCCCTCACAATCTAAGTATATTTGACAAAAAAAAGGAAAAAAAAAAAACATAGTTGTGAGGATTTTTTTTTCCTAATGACATAGAAGTATTTAAAACTATTGAGTTCAGATGCAACAAACCTCACAAATTAGTTTTGGCTTGTGCTGCACAAACACCCAGCTTAGCAAAAAGAGATATCAGGAAAGACAAATACCAGGAAATCTATCAAAAGTATTAAACCAGAAAAACCTGTTATCAGATACTCTAGTTTTGCTAATCAGAGACCAACATCTTTACCAGAATGTTTTCATGACTCTAGAAATAACGATGTAGAAAAGCTGAAAGCTTTTCTTCTCACACGAGAAAGCTGAAAGCTTTTCTTCTCATATGAGGTAAGCCGAGTTTGACAAGGGTCCTGGAGATTAAGCTGCAGAAACGTTCAGGATTTAAAGTTGCCCCTAGGGCTACAAGCACAAATATTTTTGCATTTTATACTTAAAGTAATTAATTGCAAGGGGACCGTGCTGTCTGCCACCTCGCACCACCGCTTACGAGAAATGAGGCCGCCCTGCCCGTCACAGGGAACGCAACGCACCAAGGCCGGCAGCGGCCGCACCCCCCTCGCCCGGCGGCGAGGACCCGGCACCCCCTGCTCGCGCCCGGCCCCCAGCGCTGAGGCGGATCCCGTCTCCCCGGCGCCCTTTTAAACCTTGGGTCCCTGAGCAGCCTGCTCCTTCCCCACCTTTTTCCTCAAGAGGAAGCTCAGCTCTTAATAAATCAAGTGTTTGGGATAAGGATGGGAACATTGCTAATTAAAAATTCTATTTGATTCCTGCATTAAAGAGTGGTGATACCAAGGTACTAGTTAAATACATTAGAGTGTTAATGCTTGAAGTAGTTATATAAATGTAACTTCTACATTCACCTTTCACTTAATTTTAAGAAGCCGTGCATTTGCTACAAAGAATAAAGATTTATTTTAAAAATATCTTGATTGCAAAGTAATACACAGGGTAGACCACAATAAAAGAAGTGTTATTTACACATCAGCTCCAGTATGTCCAAAATGTCTGCTTGATAGAAGCAAGAGTGAAAGCAAATCAAATGCCTTCACCTGTTACCATCTTCAAATAAAAAAAAAGTTTTAGCCATGGTGGAGGTTTTTGTTTGTTTTTGTTTTTTTTGTAAGACAGTCATGATAAAAGCTCAAGACACTATCAAGCAGTTAAAATGGGGAGTGCTAATAAGAACAGACTGTTATTCTGGTGAAATCAAATCTAGACTGACAATGTGTCTCATTGTGGGCCTTCCATGGGGGCAGTTCCAGGGATGTTCAATCTCACCCATATGGGTGACCAGTTTCTTCATCTCCTGTATATTCAACGCAGTCCCAATCATCACCTGCAAATCAAGACCAAAAAAGAGATAATCAGAAAGCAACATACAAATAATTATGTTTATAAAGTGCACTGGTTTGAAACAAATTCTATATAAATTGAGAAGAATTTCTGGGAGTTTTTAATGGACAACAGGAGGAAGAAGATGAAGGATTAGCTGCTGACACTAAACAGTAAACAACTCTCCCACAATCTGTAAATAGAGTTGTAACAAATAGTTCAAGAGCATAGGCTATATTTATTTGAAAACAAACATCAAGCGCAGTACTTACAGACTTTCTGCAAGCTCGAGAAGCAAACATCTGTCTGACTCTGGAGGGCCTACACATGACTCCAGGGCAGTCGCTTAACATGAAAATCAGTTCATCAATGTCTTGTGGACCAAAAGTCCAGTTTTTGCTTGTTGGCAAGGAAATCAATTTAACTCTTTGAGTTACAGGAGCTGAAAGATTAGCAAACAGAGGATCTTAAGTAGGTACCTTTTGTTTTTAGTGAAAAAATAAGAAACTGTTATGCATATTAATGTGATCTGTGCATTTGCCAAAATTTACAGTCTTTTGATGGATGTTTTAAACTAACCTGTTGGCTACAGGTTGACTACAAAATAATTTTTTGATGCTAAGAGCTTTATACAAGGTTTTATACAAGCTTTTATACATGATTTAACAAGATTTTAGGCAAAAATAAGTAGAGATTATAAAAAGTAAAAAGCAATATGGAAAAATCCATAGTAAGTTCCTAAGTGTCAAACTGGTAACGCACAGTACTTTCACAATCCTGTTCTCCTACAAAGCTCTATGAGTTAAACAATAACTGGTCTTGTCTTATAAAAGGCACAATGAAGAGCTTTTAGGTTATGCAATTTGCTAACAAGTACATAGCAGGTCAGCACTAAAGCCATAAAGAAAGCTAAATGACATTATTATGTATCATCCTAAAATTACTAGATTATAACTTGCGTTTAATCCTGCAAGTATTTTATTAATAGAGCAAAATAATTTTAATGTCATGTATCCAGAAAATACTATTGAGTTGTACAGTGATGCAAACATTCTACACCAATTTCTTTAACCAGATTTAAGATGAATGTTCTGTTGTACATAAAATGTTCTGTTAATAGTTCGACAAGTCACAAAAATCTTAAATTCACTTTAATTTACATACTCTATTAAATGTATATTATTTTAAAATTCTTGAGAACTAACATAAGAGGAAACCTATCTACTTTCTTACTTCCAGTAGTTCTGGTCCACACTCACCATTTTCATCTATGACAAAATCAAACCCATTTTTTCTGAATATTTCCAGATTTTCAATCAAAACAGTTTCATTTACAGCAGTTAAATTAAGATTTTGAGGCCTAAAAGAGGGAGAAAAATTATGGTATTGCACAGGTACATACTACAGGCCACTCAAACATTAGAAGCAATCTAGGAACAGTAATAGAGAGCTCTCTGCATTATTAAAAAAAAGGCAAAAATCAAACACAAAATACACCACCACATACAAAAATTCACTACTAGACAAATCACTTGTCTTTTAAGTGATACTCAGCAGAGTAAACAGCACTCCCTACTGCCACATTTTTTTCCAATCTGTACATAGCTTGTCTCTAAACTATGCTTTTTCATGTTTAACAAAATACAATTAACATAAAAACCCACCATGAAATCTGATGGGCTTATTGCATAGCTATGCAATATGACTGACTAATTTCTGACTGACCACATGCAGGCTCTTAGAAAGATGAAGTGTAAGACAATTACAAGATATAAATAAACATATAAATAAAATGTTTTACATACACACACACACACATGCAAATATATAGAAGTATATAAATTTAAGTGTTTTGAATGTGTAAAGTGCTACATAATTATACATATCCTCTGGAAACACTGAATTAAACTTAGAAAGTTATTGTTGTTGACAAATTGAAAATACTTACGCAATTAACTTCTGACCTTGGAGAACAGTGTGCTGTTGTAACATTTCGAAGTTATATTTCTCATCAGTAGCATGTTGGTCAATGATGAAGAGATCGGAATTTAACTTTGCTATTATGAACCCTAAGTTAAACTGGCCAATTATTTCCATTTTTGCAAACATTTCTTTGCTGTAGATGGAAAATACAGATTAGAAATTACACCTCATGACTT